>JAMBLF010001206.1:0-122107 GCA_030578115.1 Leucoptera coffeella
ATATGAATTTTATTGTAAATGTTAAGTAATAAATATCAAGGCTTAGTTGGCAATAGTTTGTCGTTCAATCTTTATTAAATTTAAATCGGGCATATACGAGTATGTATAACTGAATATGAAGTCTAAGCATGATTGAAATTTCGTTTACCAACGTAATACTTTTACTTGGCGCAGGAAGTGTAGTCTTGCAGATGACTTGACAGAAAATATAAAGAGGGGTTAAAATTTTGAGGAAAAACATAAATATATGTTGTGAAAATGAAAATGTGAATAATAAGTTAGTCCTGAATTACGAGTACGTTGTTTGTATAGTAATATCTAGATGATTAAATTAAACGTCGACATGAATTAGTGGCCCTAAACAAGATTTTAATTAATAAGGTTCATATTAATTGAAACACTATTTAATTAAGCGCTTATTTATTGAATTAAACAAAAGAATTGACTATACTAATTTAAAAATTAAAATCATTATTAAATAAAAAAAAATTATCATCGTAACTTCAAAAATGTGATAAGTGTTATTCGTATCTCGTGTTTTGAGAAGCCTTTATATTTATACTTACAAATAAGCCATCTATTATAGTTTTGAACTATAATATGAAATGAATGATGATGCGTCTGAATTTGTACATCAGACTCATTGTTCTCGTATCGTTTGAATACAAATGGCTTCGATGTATCTAAGGGTTGATCAACCTCACACTGTTTGAGCGTATTGCAGTTATCATTGTGTAAATAGGAATCGTACTTATTTAACACATAAAAGGAACAAAATGTCATGTCCATTCAAATATTTAAACCAGAATACTTTTGATATTCGTTTGATACTTGTAAATTAATTTCCTTCAGTTTAGGTTTTAAAAAGGGTATCCACCTCAGTTGATTATCAGTTGCTTAGGCGTATAGATGTTTCTATCTGATGATGCTTTTAACGTTCTTGTTATGGTTAATTAGTGCCCTTAATATTTTTGTTTTCTGCTTGCTTTATCTTATTATTACGCTTGCTTTATGCTTTATCTTTTTACCTTGAATGCTTATCGGGATTGACAGAACATTGGAAACAGAAACATCGACGGTCAAGTTTCGCATCACTTTCGGTGTCGTGTAGGCTACAGACCATTGATGATAAATTGCTAGCTCATCGTCCAACGTCGTTGATATCTAGGCACTTAGTAGTCTCTATTTACGTCCCAACTAGCACGAAATAGTCTCGTCTTCATTTGGCAGACTATTTCAATAGTCTAGATAGGTAATGATTCTGCTATCAGCACCCACACTAGGTACTAATATGCTGTGTGTATACATAGGTCTTTTCAGCTCCCACGGGTGTCATTTTAAAGTAATAATCTAGGCAATAAGCATCTAAATGTGAATTTTATCGTCTAGCTGCATCTTAACTGTATGGTGTAGATAAATAATAAACATACATACATACACATCACGCCTGATTCCCTGTAGAGAGGTAGGCAGAGATCACGGAACCCCAGTTATCCCGATCCTGACAGACCACTTTCGCTTCATTGACACTCATACATCTTCTCATACATACTCGGAGGTTGTAGATACTCTTCACGTCACGCTTTTTAAAATAAAATTAAATGTAATACCGTTTGTTTACGTCGACAATAAAATACACATTGTTTAACGTAAATGAAAAAGGCCAAAATATAGCAAAAAATATTTTTGTTTGTGCATCCAATTGCCACTGTAAACCAGTTCAGCCTCATCATATGTTAGGTTAATATTAAGTTTCTGTAAAAAAAAACCCCGTTCCCACCTTCGACGTTAATCACTAGATTTTATTTATGTATTCATTAAACATGATCCTAGCTTAGGAATATATGCTAATAAAGGCAGATGAGGCTAGTCACGCCTTTTGATAGACTGGTGGTTGATGCGTTAAGCGTCCTGTATATATTATGATAGGTTAAGATTCTATGTTAATGGAATATGTTATCATATGTAATCAACTACATATGACATACCTGTGTAGTCTATGTGTATGTAAGTAAAGAACTCGTGGGATTGATTATTTCTCTCTGTATTTGCGAAATTAGATTTATTGGTTCATTATTTTAGTCATATCTCTGTGGATAGTCTATAGATGTTTTTTCTTATACTAAATATTTTTTAAATTGTGTACCCATAATTTGAACTGTTATTACTACTTACTTATGTATATATTTCAATATTATTAGTATTCAGTATCACTCAATCGTCTATAGCAAGCGGCAAATGTACGCAGATGTACACTTTCAATGAGAAACATTTCACCAATATTGACAAAGCCGGGTATCTACTGATCCAAAGACATACGCGTATCCATGAATCATGTATCTACGAGGCCCTAATTCGAAATTAATCTTCATGCGACAGTGAGGCTTCCGCATAACATCCCCTCATGAGGGTTGAAAGGCGACCACGCCCGCGACATAGCTTTCGGAATTGAGAATGTTAACTCGTGCGCGACAAAACGCCACATCAGCAATGTGTTTTATTGAAAAGTTAACGTCAACTGAAAGCGAGTTCGTTACTTCTGTCGCCGCCCAGTCTGGTGACTCGCTAGACGATATTACCTTTCTACTTCAACGTTCTACGGACGGTTTTATGAAGCCTTTATAAGAATATCTTGATAGCATGGGAAAATGCAGGATAATAAAATTTTGAAGTTCCGGTGGGTAATAGAATTGCAAATATTACCATATAACGCATTTTTAATTTTCAACGTCTTTGATACACAATACTAGGTATACTTTTAAAGTATGATTTGTTCTGGGTGCAGGCAATAAGTGTTGTTAAGAAGTATATACTCTTACGCTAATTTATCGAGATTGTGGCAGTTAAAGTGAAAGCAAACTAAATTCAAGGGTAAACATAAAGCTTAGACTATTTACGGCTTATACTAAAGACATCGAAAATAAACAATCGTGATATAATATGTAATTACAACCACAAAAATAATAATTAGGTACTAACTCATAGTTATAGTGGGTACACATATTGTATATGTTCTATAAAATTGCAACTACAATTATCTACAATGTTCTATTATATCTGCCAGGGTGGCCAGCGTTCATTGTTTCTATAAATATTTCAAAAAGTTAGTCTAAGAACAACTTTGCTTGTCGTTCCTTCTCCGTCGATTAAGATTGAGTGTAGTTATTTTCAATTCAACGATTGACTGAAGCTAAAAAAGCTCCAATAAATTGATGAAACGGAAGTACTAACTCATAGTTATAGTGGGTACACATATTGTATATGTTCTATAAAATTGCAACTACAATTATCTACAATGTTCTATTATATCTGCCAGGGTGGCCAGCGTTCATTGTTTCTATAAATATTTCAAAAAGTTAGTCTAAGAACAACTTTGCTTGTCGTTCCTTCTCCGTCGATTAAGATTGAGTGTAGTTATTTTCAATTCAACGATTGACTGAAGCTAAAAAAGCTCCAATAAATTGATGAAACGGAAATAGCATCGGTTTTCAGCTTTAGTAGAGTCGTGCTCATAGCTTGAATCGTACTAAAAGACGTCGATCATTCCCGAACGAACATATAAAACTCTACTATACAATGAAAAAGAAAGAAAGAAAATGCTTTATTCTCTGCATATAAATATTGAAATGAAATGCTTTTTATTCAACATAAGGATCATAAAATCACTTATTGAAAGTAAAAACATAATCATTTTCACATGAAAAATTGTCATTAAAATTACGTAATCCTAAATAAAATTTATGATACTATTGCCGTTAATTTCGATTAAATTACACATTAAAATAAAATGGTAACCTTGACGCAGTGAAAAGGTGATACATAGCACTGACGTTTGAATTTCGTTATGATTAATTAAGTTAACTTAGTCCTTATCCCTCTACTACTAAATCATGAACCGAAATGTTTCAAATTAATATCAAGCTTAATTAATAGCAAATCAATAATTATTACATAGATTGCACTTAGCCACAGACCTTTACCATAACAATACGTCACAGTGAGAATGCATCAATAGGCGATCGCTTTCAGAACAGATGTATCAACAACAAAAGAACAATATATAACAGGAATCACATCATAAAGTCTCCGGCATAACAGTTGGCACACTGACAGGCCAATATAAACTGGGAAATCAATAGTTCCATTTATGTCACAACATCATATCAGAAGGCGGCGCAAACGTGTATTCATATTTTATCCGCGACACTTTTAGGAGAATTCTAATGAAATTAAATAAATAGGAGGCCGTGAAAGGCAACTGAGGAAGTATTTAATTTTTTAAGGCATGTTTTGGCATTCATCTTATATAGGATTTTGTATAAAATTTAGTTTATAATGTTATGAATTCAAAAATATAGAGTGTACGTGTTTGATGACTTTAGTGGTAAAAACTTTGAATGCTACAGAAACATTTTACATCTGCCCTGTTTGCGAAAACGGTATAGCATTAATGTTTGAGTCCTTTTGTAAACTGGTGCAAACAAATTGATTTTACTCATACGATTGTTAGGTAATATAATAAGCCTACGAACCTATTCACCCCTACAGTACGCAGTTACTGCGGTTCATTGCGTTCCAATGAATTGAGCATAATTGTTTCGTGGAATGGAAAAATAATAGTATGTTAATCGATAATTCGTTTTCAATGATCATTACTTTTTGAACTTATGAAAAATAATTTTAGTTTTGGTATCTGGTAATCCGCAATTTGCTACAAACATGACTTCAATGGAAAGTAATAGAGGTTTAAAACTTGGAGTAGCTAAAATATTACATACAAGAACCAACAGAATCTGTATTAAATACAAATACCATCTTAAATATCACATCTCTGCTCTGGGCAAAACATCGATACAATATTTTCCAGAACATTTAGTATTACTATTTGACATGATTAAAATTAACATGATTAAACCTCCATCTAGGAAAAAGTTAATATAAGATTGATTACTCCTCATATGCTACTATTTCCTTAATACTAAATATGTACAAATTAAAACATAAAAATACACTTAAATCTAACTAATATTGATTGAACTAATATGAATTGTATTTAAAAAAAGGTTAATGTTATATGATTTATTGTACTTAAAGACCAATTAATAACCCATCACCCTAGCTATAGCTATAGCACTAAGCTAAAGTTCAAATATTTAAAACTCAAACCGATGTAAATACGAATGAAAACCATCCACATGGCCGAATCTAAGTATAACCGATTAAAATAAAATTTTATGTAACATCAAGTTTTACGAGTTACGCGAACATTTTATTCGACTGAAGCCGAACGCATTTGGTTATCAATGCACTGCTTGTAAATGCAAACCAAATTTATCGAGCGAAAAATTATATGCAATGTAACTACATCCTGCTCTACTCCCGTTTTGACGTGGAATATTTGGATCTATAGGTATTATGCCCAGTGTGTATAAGGAGGTGTATTATGGCAATGCAGAGAAAATAGTTTGTCAGGATCGAGACAAATGGGTTTTTTGATCTCTGCCTACCCCTCTGTATGGAAATGGGTGTGATCTGTATGTATGGGTATCCGACGTATTTCAAATCTAAGTGTAATATTGATCAAATATAAGTATATACTCATTCTATAGAAGTCAATCTCTCAATTTATATTATTTTGTCACCTCTTAATAGTATATGTAAAAGATGACTCATGTGATGTAATATCTCTAAGATTATTCTTATTTCAAAAGTAAAATAAAGACGCCATTACTTATATGTATGTATGGATAACCAACTTAAAACTTAGTGAAATAATTACTAGCAATATCCATCGCAGACCATAATTAATTTAATAATGTGTGAAAATACACAGTTCAGTGACGACGGTTCATTCATTATAATATCAATTTTCAGCACACATGTAAATATTGCTCGAATTTAATTTAGCAGCTCTATTCATATGTGAAGCATTTCAAACTATCGCGAGATTAAAAACTAACAACAAAAGATTGAAAGAGCTCGAAAACAAAAACTTTATTCATAATTTGTCACGTTCCATGAACTGGGCTTGGGTGAAAATATCACGTAGGTTTTAACTGTTATTGTGAATTCTGGATATATTTAAAAATACTAGCAATTGGATCTATTAAGGAATTCTACAGTTACAAATAGTATCATTTAGTTATATAATGAGCATATGTACTTGCCTACTCTTAAATAAGGTTATAAGCGTCAATTTAAAATCGCCATTACCCACTTTTAATATAAATAGCATTAGACACGATTTGTTTAAATAATAGAATTTAATAATTATTACATTCCAATATTCAAAACGTTTGACATAATTTGCTAGTCATTCTCAATTTAGATCGTATTAGCAAACTGCGTTAATTTAGTTTCACAGAGTATTAATATATTATTTAGAGGCAGAAACATTAAACAGTTCACATTTAACTAACATTTCTCTTTAATTGAAAACACATTGTTCAAAGCTTAGATGTTATTTTAAATAAGAAGCACTTCACGGAAGCCTCCCTGTGACACCACACTAAGCTTATACAGGGGTTATTATTTCTGAAACGTGTTCCGCAGGTTTCTAGACGAGGAACATTGTTTTTAGCGACGTGTTTTTGTGGAATTTTCTGTTTTGTCAATAGACTGGAGATTTGTGCCATTTCTAAGTGGATTTCACAATCCTTCATGGATTTAAAAGCTTAGTTTTTTGTGAACTAAACAGGTTTTGCCAGATTTTTTTAGAAGTCCTGAAAACGAAATAAGTGCTTTCTTTATAATATTCTAATTAATGACACTGTAGCCCTTTTTTCCAGATATTTATTATAGTAACCAAATTTTAACATTATAATTTAGCTTAACCAAAGCTACAACCCTTCAATTATTATTGCTCTTTGACTAGTATTAAAGCTCCACAATATTTATCAATGCATTTTGACATAAACGCTCGAAATAAATCAATCAACAACATGCCAAAAATGTAGCTTTCTAGCAATCGAAAGCCTGTATATAAAATTGACTGTACAGTCAACGTCCAAAGTGCAGTCCCAGTAACTTTTTATAAGGTTTACGTTAATAAGAACAAAAAACAATATTTTTCGAACGTATAGTGGCCAAGACAATGCATAGTGGTGCCAGTTTTAAAATGTAAAATATTGTCTTTTGTTCATATAAACTTAACCTTATAAAAAGTTACTGGGACTGCTCTTTAGCGCTGACTGTACATCGCAGTCAAAACATATCTATACATAGTTTCGATGTACAACGATAACAATGGGAAGTTTGTTGAAATTTTAGTTTGTTTCGAACAAGCAACTTCCATTTGGCGATGGACTTGTCTATTATGCCCGATGCGTCACCGACACGAACTTTGTTTTCAGTTCCGCTAACCTAAGTGAAAGGTTGGGTAAGGATTATGTTGTGCGTATAATTTTCATAAGCTAACGTTTGCCTGTTTATAAGGTTACCTTATATACTTTGAATTCGTTATATATAATAATATTTGGACATTATTACACCAATTGAACTAGCACCTTGGTAAATGCATTTAAGACTTGTGTTAAGGGTACTAGTCAACGTATATTTAAGAAATATATACATATTATACATATATACATACATAGCATATATAATCAATGACCAGACCGGAAAGCAGTAGAAAAGCGTAGTTCTTAACTCTGCCTCTACCGGGAATCGAACCCAGGACCTCACGATTAGCGTTCAGGCAGCTAACCGATCGCGCCACGGAGGTCGTAATATGACCTACGCTTTCATGACCATTAACCCTTGTGAGGTAGAAGGAGGTTCGGATGTCCATCTCTGCAATTGCGAGATGGACGTTCTATGTCATGTGTATGAGGAGGTATTTGAATATCAATGAATCGATAGAGACAAATGAGCTTTCAAGTTCTCTGCTTACCGTTTCCTCTTCTGTAAGAAAACGGTTGTAATGAGTACGTATGTCATATGACCACCGTAATATAATATTACTTTATATAACTTAAATCCGTAATGTGACCTACGTTTTCATAACCATTAACCCTTGTAGGGTTCTGGTGTTTTTGTAGTTGTGAATGTAAGAGGATGATGTGTAAGAATGTTAATCAAGCGAAAGTGGTTCGTCGGGTATGAAACAAATATTCATTCTTGATCCTGCGTCTCTGTAGAGAAACGATAGCGATATGTATATATGGCATTATATGACCACCATGATATAGCATTTGTAATATATACGAATACTATCGCTCTCCAATTTTAAAACTATATTTATGGTTGATAGCTAGAAGCATTGAATAGAAGTTATACGAGTAAGTAAATGCACGTGTGGCGGGCATTGTGCTAAAGATATCTGTGAAGAATTTTATGTCTCTGAGTTTCTACCTCTTGAAGTATAAAAGTTTTTAATGTTTGGTTCAATCCTGGTCGCTCCTTTACAGTTTATGGATTATAAACTGAACGTGAGTACGTAAATTTCATTATGCTCGAACATTAATAAGGAAACTTATAGTGCTAGTAATAAATAATACTTATTGGTACACTAAATTAACAATACACATGTGGCGTGTGATTAAAATTTTACCAAATACTTACTTTTCATAATTACGTACGTAATTATGTACGTTGCGACTGTAAAACATTTAAGGGTAGCTAGAAAAGTTATTTAAACTGAGTTAATATGTTATTAATTACAAGATCATTATTTTTAATTACAAGAACACATGTAGGTAACGAGCATCATAATATCATAACGGACGAATTTTACATATAACGAGTATTTTTATATGAATGTATATTCCCGCATTATATATATAATAATGGATAATGAAATTGCGGCTTAACGTCATTTATTTTTATAGTTTATAAATATTATTTTTGCGACATATTCCTACGAGTTACTATAAGAGTGTTGTTAGAACATTCCTTATTAATTAATCATTAAAAGTCACGATTGCAACTCACATACATTAATCGTATTAATCTAAATACTTATATTAACATTTTCATCTTTAATACCTTTTGAAAGCATATATAAACAGTAGCTAAGTCTGCACCAGTTTGACGCGGCCTCAATTGAAGAAGACTTATGATTGACAAAGGTTCTCAAGTCATTACAAAAGCACTTTTAAAACGTCGAAGCTGAGATAAGATGAAAGGTGATTTGAATTCTTTGTTGGGTACAGATGTTTAGTCAGAAGCCTATTTGTACTATATACATAAAGGATTACTTTTATGTATCGTCTAAATTTAGATAGATTCTGAGGAAATTAAAGCTAATAAAACGTATTTCTAGTGTCCGTGGCGTGATTAAGTTGTTAATGAGAAGTAGACATTCATAATAATAATATATTATATACAAAAATAAGCTGAATGTACTCCTTTATCCTATTGATAACTCTTTTTACATGCTGTGTAGAAAGAATATTGATATCAAATCTCCGAAATTGTAAGAACAACTCGCTAAAAGAAAAGCATAATGTTCCTTGAATATCATTTAAATAATCGTTCCTTCTTAGGCAAAGAAACATCTTAGCAGCGAAATATATTTGAACCCGGTTTCCATTCGAACAAAATTCCCAAGTAATAACTCATCACAAAAATCACTAGAGTGACTCAGCATATTGCGGGATATTATAATCCCCACAGGATGACGTCACAAGATCCATTGATCAAGCATCATGATATTGTCTTCCGGGATGTAATCTCCAGCTCACGCCATGGTGAACAGCAGTGACATTGATTGAAAAGAGAGAGATTGAGAGCTGTAAAACATTTCGGCTTGTTCAAGCCTTAATTAACTGTCTCTTTTAATTGAGGCTTTTGCTTTTATGCTAAGCCCTAGATTTAGGTTTCGTCTTTGGTGTGGTGGGTGTAAATTTTTGGTGTAACGGTTTCATTGTTGTTGTCAGTTTTTATGTCATTACTATATGTAAATTGGAAGGTAGATAGATTATTGCATAAAGTATATTGAAATTATATGCAGACAAATGTAATTTCATTATTTAAAGCACCTAAAGCAGTATAACATATATTGCGTATGAACCAAGTTTTTTTTAAAAACACTTAAGTCAATAACTGTAAATAGAGATTTACTATCTTATTTTCTATTGAAAATAATATCATGTTAAAGCTTAACTTTATAAGATGCTTTTGATACTTAAACCAAAAACCACCAAAATAACTCAAAGCTATTTCCGTTCAAGAAAGGCTTTGGAGCAGATACATATTTTTAGAAACACGCTTAGCCACATTTTGCGAGATCCACATGACTGAAGCCTTTATCTGAAAAAGCTTTCACGATTTCGTAAGTCAGAGCTTGTTTCGTGGTAGGTACCCTTTGAAGCGGCCAAGATGAAATGCCTCCGCTTCCTACGTTCGTTTAAACGAACAAATGGCCCAGTTAAAGCGTCGAATAAAAAACGAACTAGGGTCTGCTAATACACCGTCATGAAGTTTTCGTATGAATTGTCTTTTATGAATAGGGTTGATAGTTGTTGCAACTAAATTGCGATAAACATTATTATGTCTTTCTAAACAGAACTAAATAAATTTGCTTATGATTTATAATAAAGCATCGTTTAGATATAGTTGGCTTAGTTGGAAGTTGTTTTTAATAGCATCTTTAGTGGAGGAAGATTGATTCAAAAATAGTCGTAGAACTGAATTTGTTTAAATTTCGAAACCAAGCTACACTAAGGATTAAATAAAGTAATATAATAATGACTTAGCTCTGTATATATACCAGATATTGATTAGTTATCCAAACCTCTTGTTATTCCACTAACTGCTAACACATTGTATCCTAACTATCACAAGCTGTTCTGATTTCAAAATCCGACACAGTATATGTATCTAGTAAATGTTTAATATGAATATTCAAACAGAATTTTGGCGACATAGCCGTCTGCTCAACTCGCATACCATCGACTAATATGATTTTAGAGTTCATTTATTAATCAATCACCTCAGATTCCCAATTTTCCCCGAACAAACTTATTAGGTACAATGTTTGTATGTACAAGAGCTAGCGTAATGGTAATAATCCTGTATTCTTTAAAAATCAAACAAAATATATACATGTAACGATAAAGATTAAAGTACTAACAATAAAATGAAGAATTAATTGTAGGAAAACATTTTCACGGCTCATATACGCAAGCAAGCCCTTTATAATTAAACGCATTTAATTATGCCATACAAAGTATACTGAACGAGTATATAAACCTCTGATTTACTCGCAAGTATGATTAATACACTTATACGCTTACAGTGTATCTTAGGACTAACTTTTTGTAATCCTATCCGCCTATCCAATTAGTGCAAATGGTCATTTGAGTCCGAAAAGTATTTATTATTGGAAGGGCTAAGGAGAGGAAATTGTTCCGAGAATTTAAGGACGTTTTATCGCCGACAGGAAGGTGATTAGAGCCATTCTTTCTAAGTCAACCGTAATCCTATACCTTACTTTGAAATATTTGAGGATGGAAAATTTAATTAACTGAAAGTGGAATCGTTAGATAAGTGCCATATTTCTTTGTAAAGTTTATTTTAACCATGGTTTATACGATTAATAACTTTATTTCAGTTTAGTTTAAGTAGATATTGGCTGTACCTTCTATTATCTGTATTATTAAATAAATGAGTTTTACGTTTAGAGAACTTTATTTCCAAAAAAGAACATTATATTCAGTTTATTTGAAAATATAATATGTACATAGACAAGAAATATGTAATCACGCGTGAACAGAAACTATAACGTCACAAAAAATATTTTACAAAATATAACAATAAATATTATTTGCAAAAGTACAATTACTTACAAAAGTTGATACCTACGTTTTTTAATTGTTTATTAATTTATAGTTATTTAGTTGACAAAACGACGATGACAGTTTAAATCTATAAAAATAATATGATTAATCTTTTTGTAGTTTCAAAAACATACTACTGAAGTGATTAAAACAAAAGATAATAGAAGTTAACAAGTCTTACACTTCTACTTATAACTTAATTTACAGTTAATTTTCACTCATACTTTAATTCACACATAATATAAACTTACTAAAATTCGACACACTCCCACATAATGCGCATCAAGTATATTATCGAATCATCACAGCATCCACTGTTTGCATCTTAACGATCATCGACGTGATTGGCAAACTAATTCGCTTAGTGTCGGCACTGTGTGATGTTGACAGAATCGTGATCAGTGGGTAATAAAACGAGAATGCCTACATCACTATTTGGTGGATGTTTTCGTCCGAAATTATGATTAAGAGAGCACTAAATGGGGCATAAGCATTTCGTAGCGGGACATGATTTATGGAATAATTCATGGTTGTTTGTAAATATTAAATGGCTCGTTGACTCTTGATGAGGTTTACCTGATTATTGGTCTCCTTAATTTAGTAAACTGGTTCAGAAACTAATTCAATCGTGCCTTTATGGTGTGTGAGATCACATTTTCAATCTTTTAATTAATTACATTCTTTACAAATGAGTTTAATCAAATTTAATAATACTATGTGTGCACATAAAAATTTTTGGTATTTACAATGGTGTATGTAAGTACCCTATATTAACACGCACGTCTTTATAACTTTTTTGGGGTGGAGAGAAGCTTGAAAACATAAAAATATGTCCTTGGTCACTTCATAGCATACGTGTCGTCATATGGAACAATGGTAACTGGTTTCTAATCTATCGTAATAGATTGATTTACCCCGAGTCCCTTTAACGCCTTCTATGACATGCCGCGAAGAATGGCAGCTAGTTAGCATTTTTTTATGCTTATAACTAAATAATTCTATGATTATTCAACATTTCCATTTTCCTAATTAATAGATAGATATATTTCTTTCTAAATCCGCTGCAATAACAAAGTAACATGAAGTCATTAGATGCCCGCACAGCGTTTGTTATCAAAGCATGTTCTGGCCAAGTTAACTGTTGTTGCCATGTTCACATCTGTTTTAATTCACACAACAAAACTTGCTGGCTGTCTGTTATGAAAAACAAGGGCAAACCTTCTTTTTATGAAACTAGTTGTTGTACGAACAGAAACTCTATTTGAATACTAGGATTGGATTACGGTTTGAATTCAATTAGCTGAGTATTTCTTTTGATTAAACTGGCGGTATTTAGTGACAGACAACAGCTTCTAATACTTTTTAATAAATTATTATTTAAGCGTTGATTTAATGGACGATAAACGTATTTTAGTTATTAATTTACTTTATTAAGCTATACCAACATGTACTTTTCTAGGCGTTACCAATATTCTATCAAATAAGTGTTTTTAAATTACTGATACACTAATAATAAATATAATAAGAGAGAGAGAAAGAGAAAAAAAAAATGTTACTTTTAATACAAGTCATTATTAACTTTTCACTTCTGTTTAAACTTCTTTTTAATCCCTCCTCATAGTGCTGTAGTTGAAACCAATTTCCAGTTGAGAAATCGAACTGTAAACTTCGTTAAGATATTGTAACAGCAAAGACAACGATAGCACATCAGAATTCAAAACAGATTTTCTTGTACTCAGTGAGAGAGGCAAGAATGAAAACTTCTCGAAATTGAAATCAACTTAATCAGAAGTTCGACAAACCATTCTCTAGGATACAATAGTGGAACGAACGTCAGCACTTTTCTATAGGTCCGCTGAGTTAAACCTAAACGGACTGGCATGACCTAACTTTTCATTCAATCGCCTGAACCTGGAAATGTTTGTGAATGATTTCTAATATAATTTAATGCTTACCCTACTACGGATTCCTGTTCGTAGTATGTAGTTTAATTAATTCGGTAGCTACGGTTTGAACGTGCTTAATAGAATAAAATTAGCTACATACATTAACAAGGTGTTTAATACTAGTATGCAATAGCGAATAGTAACTTCCTAAGAGTAATATAACAAAAGAACCATTTTGCCCTCGCGAGGTACTCACAATTGAGGATCAAAATTTAAGTTTTTAAGTTTGAAAGCCTTTCCATTGTTCTAACTTTGGAGTTACCTGCCCGAAGGGTTTGCCTACTTCTGACAAAACTTTATCTTTCTTTGGCAAATTGGACTTTTTGATTTCACTTGAAAATTTGAATTAAATCTATAAAACCTACTATTAACATAAAATTGTTTGTGCACAAAAATACGTCTCACAAGATACGATTTACCGTTACCGTTACCAATTATTATGAAAAACCTAATATACTATTTTATTGACATAAGAACAGTTAGATAAACAAACAACATAAAAAACTTAAATCTAACAAAAAGTAAATATTTACACATTACCACTAGTGTCCCGAATTTAGCACCCAGAAGCAAAAGCGCCAGCACACTAGCAGCGTTGCCCCGCTAATAAACATAATAGAATAAATATATTACAAGAACAAATGTCGCCTAACTATTAATATTATACTTCTTCTAAAACAAGTGTATCCATTAGTTAGCTTGTATATAAAGATGATCCTATAGGTATCTATGAAGCCTATCCCTATAAATGTAGTATGATGATGCGAACTGATAAATTTTAGTCATTAATGTTTACTGCAGTGGGTGGTTACCGCAATGTCGGTTGCAGGGGCGTTAAAACACTGTGTGTATAATATATGGTGAACCTTTTTGTACTTTTCCTTATTTGTGCCCTAAAATCTTGTGTTTTAAAGATTTTATTATTATTAAAGAGTTGTTTTAAGTTTAATGGAGTAATATAGAGACACTAACATGTTCAAGTACATTAGTATTTTAATTAATTATTCATTTTTAGGTTCTTATAAAGGTATTTTTAAACAACCGTATGTCAATTATTTGTTGAAAGATACTTGTGGTAATGTTTTTTGTGTACATGTTACGCTAATTAAAACTTATAAATACATTTATTCAATACTGGATTCATTTAAGCTCAGTACCTCACATAATTAAATTACAAACTACAATGCCTTAAACTGTATGTATATGCACTGAGACACATCTAATTTTTTTAATTCTACTTTATTTAGGCCTTACATGTAAAGATTAAGAGTCGGCCTCATAAATTAGCACATTTAACAATTAAAGGTTTAAATCAATGTCTCTAAAGTATAACGAATGAATAACAAAACTTAGAAACCTACTTCTAAATTCTACAGTAAAATCAGAGCAAAGTACATTGTGAAAGACAAAAAATAACTGAAACACATCTAATTGTTATTTGTTTAAACTAAGTTAGTTCAAATTTCACCTGATTACTATTTCAAGCATAACAAACTCAGTAAGTTACCTTTACTCTGGTCGAGAAACGAAGCAAGTTAGTAAATATTTAAACAGTTGAAAATTCAGTGGGTTAGTCTCAAAAACATTGCTGTCTCTATTTCTGAAGTCAATATTTTGATATGATTTTCACAGAGAAGGTATAGATGTATTCTGTTACTTCTCTCATACTAAAGTATAATTAGAAAAGATCTTTAATTTCTACAGGCCTTTAAAATCTGTTTTGCTACACCGACATACCTTAAGCAAATTTTTACTTAAAGGTTGATGTGAAATAAAAATTAATATTTTGTTTGAAACGAATTGGAATGTAATCCATAAAAGTAAGAATAAAACAAACAAGTACATAATACTATGATAAAACTATAATATGACAAATCCCATTTTTTATCGCTTAAAAGATGACTAAGAAAGATTTATTAGGAAAATTGCTCAAGAACTATCAGAATAAGAATATTCCATACAAAATTGATTACCTTTGACAAACTATTCAATTACAATTTTCCATCATAGACTAGTCTTCTAATAAATAGTATTGCACCACACCATTGCACTTTTGTCTCTAATTATCAACTTAAATTAACGATGCGTGGTGCTCTGTCTTGGCGTAATCTCCACTTGGGTGGATGCCAGGCAGCTTTTTAATTTCATCCCCTGCCACTAGTATCGCACTCGGTATTTATAACTATTGCTATCAAACGTAAGTATCGAAATAAAAAGACATAGTATATAGATGGACCGTTGAATTGATATAGAATGATTAACATAATTTGATTATCTATATGTCTCCGTAAAATAATAAGATTCGTAAATCAATAATTTTCCTGAGAAATTTATAAGCTTTCGAGTGATTCTACCCGGAAAATAAATTGTAACATTTTCATAAATTTATCATTTTGTTATGTCAAAAATATATTTTCTGATTCTTCTGCTTAACAGTGCCATACCGTATTCAACGCATGTAAATGTAAATTGAAAGTCTGAATGCGTGATGGATTCTACTAGAAATCCGTCACGATATTTTAGGCTAGCCAAAAGTCAATTTTCTAATATAACATTAGTATTGGATATATAGAGATTCATATTTTAGTTATGATGGATGTTACCTATCTTATTTTATAAAATAAAGTTCACTTGTTCTAGACTGAATTCTTAGACTTGATCCACATCTCTTAGTGGTTTCTTAGAATATTGTCAGAATTTGATTGCCTCGTAAACAAAAGTATGGTTGCTTTATTGCTAGCAATATTAAAAAGTTATAGCCCAAGTTTGAATTTATTTGTGTCTTGTATTTACTCCAGTAATGTTGAGCTGAGTCTTAAGCGTTTTATGGAGCTTCTGTTGTTAGTGGTTGGATTGTTTTAATTTGACTTTTAAACTTGACAATTACATACAGAAAAAAGTTTTAATACCATCTTTATTCAAAATTAATAGGTAATATATGAGTGTGAATTAGGAGGTGCACGAGTCTCAATTAAGCGAAAGTGATTTGTTAGGATCGGGACAGATGGGGATCCGTGATCTCTTAATATCACTGTACAGGGAAACTGATATAAAGAAAGAAAGAAAGAAAGAAAAAATAGTTTATTCACTGCATATTTACATTAGCACGCAATACAAACATTACAACAATACAAACATTACAACAAACAAAATGGTAACCTTGATGCAGTGAAAAGGTGCTGCCTCAGTATACGATGCAGCTACGCTGCATCACTGGTCCTCCGGCAGCACCCGATTCGGAATCTGTCACAAGCTATAAATAATAAACATACACAAAATAATATACTTATAATAAAACATCATAGAAATAACGGATATAATATAACTTGTATATAAAGTTGATAATCTATAATTCATAAACATAATTAATATAACTGGGGTCAACTCGCATATATATATAGTACACATATATATTATATTTAATATAGTTAAAGACAATAAGAACAAATACGTCACATAAACATATACGTACATATTAATTCAAATAAGTTTACATATAACATATATATACATACATACACACATATATACATACACACAATGATATATATATATGGTATTTGCACCGACAAGGTAAGACATAGGTTGGATTTAGGGTAAGGATTTCTGTTGCTCCAGCAGGTAAGTCTTAAACCTACGGCAGAAGATTCCCCTAGAAGCAACGTCGCGGATAGGTGGCGGTATATCATTCCAGCACTTGGACGCAGCGAACTTGAAACACCCCCGAAACGCTGCTGAATGGTGCACTGGCAAAGCAGCCCTAACCTTAAAATGACGGGGGTTTGACGACCACTTGAATTTACGGTACAAGTAAGTAGGGCTCTCCGACCGAATGACACCAAACAACAACGCCGCGAAGTGCAGCCGCCTACGTGACTGCATGTTCAGCAAGTTCGCGTCGTTCAAGTACGGAGTGATGCGGGATCGTCGAGGTATATTAAAACAAAAACGGGTGCATGCGTTTTGTACCCGCTGTATCAACTTCCTAGTTCGACCAAGTATACAGCTACCATAAACAACATCACAGTAGTTAAGCCTCGACAGTATCAACGTTTCACTCAGACAGACACGCAAGTCTACGCTGAGATATTCGCGGATACTGTAGAGCACCCTTAAGCGGTAGAAGCATGATATGATGTGTATGTATGTATATGTGTAAATAGGGAATTCAAAACTGAATAATTAATCTTACGATTTTTTTTGCTATCCTATATAATCTGCGTAATCATTCTGTATACATTTACGTCCATAATTGTCGATAAATGCAAATACACAAATCAATCATTCAGTTGTCAGAACCTCAAAAACATAATGTCTTTTGTGGTCATTACCATAACTTTCAAAGTCGTGATGTCATTAACATAAAATATTCGAAACATCTTACAATAGGTTCCATACCATCCATCAATCAAGGAAATTCAAAATTTTACTAATAAATCCACTGCCTTTAAATCTTCAAGACCAAAGTCACTCTACTTCCGTAGTATAAGCTACTCGTAGTAATCCGATATCTCATGGAAATGAGTTGGGTGGCTGCTGCGGAGATATTCAATAATTTTCATTTCCTCTTTTGCCATTCCTAGAAATGTTTATCTGAGATAAATGGGATTACTCGCCGAGAAGTGATCAGACCTGGTTGAACTTACTGCTAAAGAAAGACTCGTTACAATGATATTTACGTTTTTTAAAGTAAAGGTAAAAATTTGCACGACTGTGAGACTTGATTCACGTTGTTGATATTTTTCTAGCGTAATAAGATATCCAATTTTAATAATAAATAAACTCTACACATTTTACTATAATTTTTCTGTCCAGTAAAAACATAATACATGGTTTATAATGCAGCGGTTTTTCAAGATGGATGGATGGATAGTGGTGATTTCATTTTATGTAATACATAAGTCTTTATGTGCAAACGTAATTGCGTAGTTGAACTAGAAATTTGATTTAGTTGAGTAAAACCATTTTTTGTTACGCCCTGAATATTACAAAATAACACATTCTGCGATTTCTATCACAAATAATTATTTTGATTAAACCTGCGATGATTTAACAGATTAATACAATCAACTAAACAAACAATATCAATCGTTTTATGTATTAGTATAATACCCTCCAAACCGCACCGTAAACATTGAATAATTACATGGATGATGCATATTCTCACCTGTTTACCAATAAATAAATAGTAAATAGAAAAACATATATCACCTATTCATTTTTCCTAATACTAACAAATCAGTTTTAAATCACTTCATTAACACCACTGTTTCATATCAATCACAACCCCAATATTTTAAATGAAACCCTAATCTTAGTACTTAGTAATTGACCAAGGAAATATTATCGTCTATTCAAGTTTCTGCTCGAAAGGGTGTAATTTTATAGGTATGTATGTGTATAGGTTCCAACCGTTGAGTTATAATATCACAAAATATCAGTGCACATTTTCCGCGTTTTACGTTCTTCAATTTTTCAGAATGGCCATGTAATGTTGCGTTGTAAAAATATTTATTGGCCTTATTCATAAAGAGGTTGGTGGAAAAGGCTTCGAAAAGGCTGTTATGCAAATAGGCACAAAGAAGCGAATCAATAAGAGCTTGTATTGAAAAACAATATTAGGACGTTTACGACAGTGTATGTGAATGATTTACGATGTAAAGATATCTGTCAAATTTCACATATGGGCTCATACGTGTTGGGAATAAAATAGGAGCTCTATATTTTCTTGAATGTTTTATGACTGACAAGTATCTAGGTATCCTAGAATTCTTTTCCTGTTGTACAACAGTTTTTATTACGAGAATGTTGTCCAAGTTTTACTATATACCTAGTTGGAATAAACTATTAGTCTCTCTATTTGAAAAAGTAATATTAGTAAAGTTTTTTAAACTATTTCATGTATTTTGTGAATTTTAATTTTATTAGGTCTTATGACAAATGACTTTTTAATCGGACAAATGTCAGAAATAAATATAAAATAACATTAACCTTAGAATTGCGATTAATAGACCAATATAATAAAGACTTTTATCTTAATAAAACAAAACGCCTTATAATAATCCCTTACTAAGGAAAAAGCATTATTTTCTTTAATTTTCCCTGTCGCCGCTTTATTCACGCTTATTTTTATAACGCGGAATCCCCTCGGCTTATCTAGGCTTTCCGTTACAGTAAACTATCCAACCGCTTATAGCAATAAACCATATTAGGCACTCAATTTTTATGCTGATATATCAAAGACGACCACGAAAGCCTCACAAGGAATCTTTGTTGAGATGTATATTTATTTCAATATTTAACTAAATTTTTGTGTTTTATTCAAACATTTAGTATTTTTATTCACAAGATTACAACTATTTATAATTTAGAAATACAAACGTTCTTGCTAATATGTATATTACGTTAATTCTTTAAAGTTTCGATCAATACTTTGTTAAAAACTATTATTATTAGGTCAATACATGTATTCTAAAATAAATATTCTCTTCATTATCGAGTAAACGCAAACCATTCTGAATGTTTCGTTCGGCAGGTTCTGTTCAAATACAAATAGAGGAAGAATAAATAAACAAGCTTTTTCTTTGCCGGATAAATACGTTACAAGCGCCTCAAATTATAGACGTAATTTCATTCGGCACCGCTCTTAGACTTCAAGTACGTTTATTCGACAAAGTAAATTAGAGCCGCGACACGCGAAACTTTTCATTTGCAACCATTTTGCAACATAACTCCGAAATATTCGAGACGCAGAACTGAGTTATTGCCGCCGCCAACTGTGTAATTGGATTCGCGAATTCACACTTTATTTTTGTTTCATCATGACGGAGCTTGGCGAGTTTCATCAGCGATTAGATAGTCTAATTATGAATATTTGGGGTACACTAGATATCTCTATTTGAGCATTAATGACAATGACATGAAGATTCGACCTAGAACTAGGATAACTTTTCATAACTATTATATATTTACGGCATCTTGGTTCTCTGGTAGCCCAGAAAATAAATTTGGTACTTACTTTTAAGGTATCTGTTACAAAAAATAGAATTATTTTTAATTACTAAGAGACAGGGCAATAGTATTTACATTCATGCAAGGACTTTTTATTCATAGAAGTATAGTAGTAAAATTTGTGTCTGATGTCTGAATACATACATACACCTACAACATATACATTACACCTGATTCCCTGTAGATGGGTCGGCACGTATCTCCATCTGTCCCGATCCTCGCAAACCACTTCCACTTCACTGACATCTCCTAATACACACTCGGTGGTCTACTTATATATTAAAGTACAATCTAAATTAAACTTCAATCCCTATTAACTCCTCATGAGAAAGCAAAGTCAGACGCACACCTTCTTACCCTTCTTACATGATATACGGTTGATTGTATCCCAAATTTCCTTCGAATACAAGTACGCTAGCAATTTAGAGATCAGCCATGGGTGTCATGAAACGGAATTACGTAGGCGTGAAATCCCTCGCATGTATTTCCCGAATTTAAGCACGAATACTTATTTGATCAGGCTCTCAGTGTAGGCTGTTTGGTGCGATGCTGAGGATGTGTGATTATGAATGTATGATCGTGATTCTGTAGTGTAATAAGGAGAGAGTTTCGTTTTTAGTTATAAATGTTATAGTTAGTATAAGTTTATTTATGAATGTTTTGATTTATAGGCTAAGCTTTACTTTTATTGCATAGGTTAGTTTACTTGAATTGATTTTTGGAGATATGACTAAGACAAACTCGTCCACGACGTTAACACTAGCGGGGTAGGCTGAGGTTCAGGTTTCCATCTCCGCAATTGCGAAGGTAGTCATTTTATGACCACCTCGAACCCACTTGTTGACTAGATTGTCAGTACTTAATGTGACAGATGGTAAGCCATGTCGCCATTTTAAAATATAAAAAAATTGCTTATAACTATTAAATTATCATAATTAATGTCCCAAGTTGTGGGATCTTAGTAATATAGTCATGTAGGTACAATTATATCTATGTCAATATCTTATATTGTATATGATTAAAATACAAAATAATTATTTACTCCACATACCAGAATTACACTAGGTAACGCACAAATTATAATCTATATTTCTTTCAGTGACAGATTCCAAAGTATCATTCTTTCTGCGGTTTATTCCAAAACAATCCATTACACAATATTTCTTAGTTCCAACCCAACTAATCATGTTAAGTCGCAGGCCATCCAAACATGCTCGGGGATTGCAGCGAGAGAGCCCTTCGGTCGTTTACATTGAGTTTTATGGCACACTGTTAAACTAAGTTATGTCGGCGTAACCTTTTCTTATGGACCTATGAAGTAGTTCTACGCATAGATGATATTCGTAACACAAATATGTATGATTGCAACGACTCCAAATAATAAAGTAGTTAATGAAGATTATCCATATAATAAAATTATTGAAATAAAATGATATGTTCGTAGAAATGCAACATATTTAAACTCTTACTTCCTCAGGGAACAGGCACAGACTAAGTCAAGGTATTCTGATATTAAAAGTAATTTATTTACATTAATTATGGATTCTCAGAAATGCATATACTCTAGTAATTAGGCTGATGGATTTGGGTTTAGCGTGTATCTGTAATATGATAGAACATAAATAGATATAGGAATGTTAAACTTACGCGGGTTAGCCAGCATAGAAAGGATGCGAACGGCCACTGACAGGGAGAAGTGGCGTCATTTGGCGGAGGCCTATGTCCAACAGTGGATTCAGACAGGCTGATGATGATGTTAAACTTATACACTTAAAAAATTCATTCCTCTAAAGTAAATAAATGTGAGTGAGGCAAGAGAGATTTGTCAGGCTAGTAAAGTGTCGATCCAATACTCTTATTTGACTCTCCCGTAACAGTATAGTCGTAAATGTATGTATATAGGTAACTATTAGCATAGGAATCATATTTCCCATACATGTTTTTCCAGCAACAAACGTACCTCAAATTCCCGGTAGCAGAACCGTTATGACGGAAACAAACGTACCCTTTGCCCCTTTCAAACCAAAGTGAGAGGCCCGAATCTCGCGTATCCACCCCACACTCATATTTCCAGTTGAGTAGTTATGCAAAAATGGCCTCACAAAAGGGTGTTCTGGCTTTTGCTAGTGACACTTGGTTTTTGAACTGCGACTAGCTTTGTTGCCGTTTACGCCCGAAACAGATAAGCGGTAAAGCGTTAACGTAAATAACGTATCGTTAAAGGGTTGAGAATTTAATTTACGTGAGGAGTTATGTTTAAATAGGGTATTTTCTAAAAGGGCATAAGTAACATTGTATTTTATTGTGATATGTGTCCTTTTAGAAACTATTTATTCATATATTAAATGCACTATAGCAAATGCAAAAACAGCACTATATGTATACACCATTTCACAAAAAATTGAAGTGACAGAATTTTTATATTGATATAATGAAACGATATTAAAAATCATCCTCATAGTTATTAACGTTAAAAAAATAATTTAATACAAAAATACAATTGCTAAACTGTTATAAACATTGAACTCCAAAAGGACTGTATATCTATAATAATATCGGTTAACTTAAACCGTAGTTTTATAGGATTCATTACATCTTATGCTACATTTCCTTATACAGTGTTTATTTTAGTTTTCCCAAACTGGTACATAATTCGGATAATTCAGGATCAATGCCGAGTTCAAATGTGTTCTCATATATTCGAACAATGACTAAACGATCTTAGTAATTAACAAAGTTCGTCGGTTTCAAACAATGCCATTGACTAGTCATTCCCAATAGAACGCAGTATGAACGAATTAATTGAGTTCAATACATACATATGTACAGTCAACGCTAAAAGTGCAGACGTAGTAACTTTTTCTAAGGTTTACGTTTATGAGAACAAAAGACAATATTTTTCATTTCGAAGCACGCGAACGTATAGTGGCCATGGCAATGCATAGTGCCGCCAGTTTTAAAATGCAAAATATTGTCTTTTGTTCTTATAAAAAGTTACTGGGACTGAACTTTTAGCGCTGACCATATATACACATCGCTCCATTCTCCTACACAGTCGGCAGAGATCACGGATCACTATTCGCTTATATATTGTTTATAGACTTTTGCCTAATTGATATCTATTCACCTCGGCGTACATTATAGTTACGTAGAGGATGGTCCAATTACTGAAAATATCACGTGACAAAAAAACAGCATCTAATTCTAATAGATTTCCTATTGACATTGATAATCACAAAATTATATATAATAAAAATCTGATCAATTTGTGATTAAATTGAAACATTCTAAAAGCTAATTACACAACATTTATCACTTAACATTTTCCCATTGTAAATAGAATAATTGGTGTCTCTGTAAGTTTAAACAAGATTAATATAACACTTTTAACATATATATTTTTATACTGTTAATAAATGCTATTTTTTGTCAATTATAATACACGATCCTTAGGACCTAAACCCTCAAATTTACCTGCAATATTCTTGCAAGATGTAAATTCAAAAGATGTCTCTAAAAGACACCTAGTGATCCAAATCATTATATCATCCATCATACTACCTGACATATTAGAGCCTATCTATGCATATAAATGTTAGCTTCATGTCAGGTTATCTCTGAATTTTTATATTCAAAATCTGTCTTCCGCAAATGTTGATCTATAATATGGTAAAGATAAGAAAGAATCATTTGTTAATTACATTTTTTTTCATAGTATATTGGATAGTATTCAGGCAGTGCTTTAGCAAATGTATAAATATTTTTTAGAAAATATACAACAATATGGTTACAAAAAATTCCGAATCAGATTTTGTTGCATTTCAATCAATCAGCCTATGTCAGTCCACTACCGGATAGGCCTCCCCAAGTACGCCACAAAACACGATCACTCGTGTCCCTCAGCCAACCACTACCAGCGACCTTTTACAGGTCATTGGTCCACCTAGTTGCATTTATATACAATAAATTTGAGATTTTCCGTACATTGGTAAAAATATTATGATCATTGTAAAACAGTAGCGGTATACGTACATAAAAACACGTTGTTTTGACTACATTTTCTTTCACATTTGCCTTCTAGCGTAATATATTCAAGCAAAAGTCTCGAATTTTCTAAATAGACAGTCTGGTGAAGCGATGAGCGGACGGGAGCTAAATTTGATTTGCTCAAGTGTTAATGGAGCGATTCTATTATGATTCAGCTTATTTGCTTAGTTTAAGCTGCGCTATTCTGTAGACAGGTTTAAATGTAGCTGTTGTCAAGTTATCTTTATTTTGTTCAATTAGTATGATAAATTAATTTAAAGAAGTGCTGATCTGAAGTAAGTAAGAAATGTACTCTACATAATAAAACCATATTAATAATAATAGCGAACCAGGATTGAAAAAAATATCTAATCAGTGATCGCTGCTTGCGCCTTTTAAGGAAATATAGTAGGATATGAAAGTACATATATATTAACATAATTTCACTGTTACAAAAAACATTATGCATAAACAATTTGACAAAGCATCACAGCATTATCGTAAAAATCTTATTGTTAAACTCCGACTAATCATCATCAATTTAATTATATTTAAGTATAAATCAAGTCACAAAACAATGATTTAGCATCACCGAGTGACAGCAATGTTGACAACTGGGCTTAAAACTTTCTTTCTCATAACAGAGCATGAAGAGAACCATAAAAATGACGGCAATTCTACGTAAACATACGTAAAGATGAAAACTTCTGTCAACTTGGAAATTTCTTGGATGAATTTATCTTGCTAAGATTCCCAACATTTCTCGGTAATCTGCCGTCAACCTACATCAACTTTATACGTACGTAGGAAAATATAAGACAAAAGCAAATATATGAACATTACTAAAAAAATATTATTCATTATTTGAAACCCACACGTGGTACAACTATTGATGTTTATTGCCATTTATTAATAAAGAATTATTTAGGTTTTAACAAATTAACTTTGAAATCGGTATTGTTGTGTATGTGTTAGTTTCAACAGGGCAATCTTCCATCCGAAAATTAATATTAAGAGTGTGTTGTATTTACAATAATGTTTAATCTTTATTTATATAAAAGTTATAGTTTAAAACTTATGACAAATCATTATCGAAATCTCAGTTGCATATTTCTGATTAAAGTATTTAAGTTGCACAAATATAGTATGCAAGTACACGTTTAAGAAACACGCAATCTGCAAAACCATTACCGATACCATTTTCAGATAGAGCAGCTCGTTGTATTTTGTTTCACAAGTAATACCTGCTTAGATCTTGGAGTGAGATTGTGATGCTCGAGTACAGGGTACGTGAATATACTTTCTTATGATTTCATTCGTGAACGAAATTTCGTAATGGTAGGCAGATATCATGTCTTAATTTCTCGCTATTCTGATACCCAAACTTTATTGATATCCAAACGTCACCTCATACACACTCAGAGGTTACGTAGATTAAAGGTTTTAGTGATTGGTCGTCACCTTTTTCTAGATGACTTTGTGTCACCAACTTTTTTTATTTTAGAGTTTTTTACAGATAACGTATACTTTTATCGTTGTGTGGAGTGAGCAGATATTCGGGGACAAATATAATCCATTAGAATAGCAAAATATAAATATCATTCATGTAGGATACGTACAACGGATAGTACGCTTGGCACGCAATAGAATCATTACATCCATAGTATTTCGTCGTATCTTTATTAAATTACGATAAGGAAAATATTTGCTACATTCGGCTTAAATCCTTAACAAGCATATTACAAACACTTCATAATACTGAAAAGAATATCAAATTTAACCCAAATTTATACCACCCAGACTTGTGATTAGGTCATCTGAGTGTAAACAATAAATCAACGCACAGACATGTCTCTGAAAGTGTACCAACACGAGCCCTAGTTCGGCCGCAACCCCATTCATTGTGAGGCTGGAAAAATCTAAATGTCATTTGGCGCGCGAAGGGAATATTTTCAGTTCATTAATTGCGTCTTTTATATCATTCTGATGGATGCTGACTAATGGAAAGTGGAGAGCCCTTCAGTTTCCGAGCTCCTGTATTATGTATTGCTCGTGACAAAAAGTAGGTACCTTTTTAAAAGTCTCCAACATGGAAGGGGCTGTGATTGAAATACGTGATTAATTAAAGAGATAAGGGCCCGAATCTCCGTCAATGCGATGATTTATCTTCCCAAGCTGTGCCCTGCGAATGACCCACATTACTTGCGATCGCTTTTTGAGCTCTTCAGAACTTAGCTCAACTTGAGCCAACTTTAAGTTACTTAATTAAAAGCGGGTTTAGCATTTGTAATTGTAAAAATGTGTGTTGGAACGGCATATTAAGAATCATGTTGCAACATTAGTACTTGTTTTTTTATCCGTTTGAAACTAGTTGTTAAGATGACGGAATATTTTGAATGAAATGAAATGAAATATTTCAGAAAGATATAATCAATTTAGCTAACCTAATTATCTACTAACAGGCTACTGACAGGAAGAAGTGGCGTAATTTGGGGGAGGCCTATGTCCAACAGTGGATTAATACAGGCATATGATAATGATTATGAATTATCTACTCCTACGTAAATGATGTACAATATGTTATACTAAATTATTATACATATACTCACATGTAACGATCAATAAATTTACTGTGCATCTAACGAATATTTATAATAGGGGAAACCTTCAATGTTTACGACCACTTAGTGAAGGAAAAACATCGTGAAATATCCCCCACACCCTGATACATGTGAGTGTAATAATGACTATCGAATAACAGGAAACAAAAGTTATAACTTTTTGTTGGATCTATAAATAAGTTTTGGTTTGACATTTTATGTGAGTATTTACTATGTATCTCACGTTTCTTGGATTCGTCACTTACTGGTCTATTTCATGATTTATCAAGTACAATGCTTGATTACTGAATCATTTCAAATTGTGAGGCCCCGGGTTCTATTTTCGGTGGAGGCAGAGTTAAGAACTACGCTTTTCTTCTGCCTTCCAGTCTGGTTGTTGATTATAAATGTATTTATCTATATATAATAAGTATACATTTGTTAAATATACGTTGACTAGTATCCTTAACAC
Source organism: Leucoptera coffeella (assembly GCA_030578115.1). Classification (NCBI taxonomy): domain Eukaryota; kingdom Metazoa; phylum Arthropoda; class Insecta; order Lepidoptera; family Lyonetiidae; genus Leucoptera; species Leucoptera coffeella. Next base: position 27,836 of record JAMBLF010001206.1, read on the forward strand.
AAATCTTAATGAACTTACCAAGGGGCCAGTTCAATCGGTGTAATAATGATGTAAATATTATTATCATGATTTCAAATAAGCACTTGACACTCATTCCTAATATATTATAAGCCAAATAATGTAATATAATAAACCAAAACTAGTAACAGCGGCTGTATTATTTTCATTCGCCAAGCGAATTTTTGTGACCTTAACAGCTTTAGTGACTCTAGAGTGTCTGTCGAGGCAGACAGACATTTCAAACTTGTACATGACAAATCAGCTGTACTTTGTGGGAAAGTGTATTCTTCGAAGTGCCAAAGATAGTTTGTGTGAAATCTTTTCTCACGTCGATCCCTTGGCACACTTTTTCCTTACGTCGCGAGATGTCTTACCAAGTTTCCTTTTAGAAGCAAACTTTGATACATTGTATCCACTTTCACGTTAACCGAGACTACTATTCTCGGTAGACGTATTTGTTTTCGATTTATTTTTGGAGTTACTCCTTTAAGAAAAGAAAATGTGGAGCGAATGTTTATCTATAATTGAAGTGGGTTAAAAAGGGATTTAAAAAGTACTGTGTACCTACCTACTTACGTTATGTTTTCTTCTGTAATTGAATTTAATTTTAAGTGAATGAAAATTATATGAAATCGTCACAAAATAATGTATTGATAGATATCAATATACCTAGCTGCGCTTTATGATCAAATTTATGATTTAAGTAAAATTTTTCCAACTTTAAGTCCTCAACTTAAAATAAATGAAATATTAAAATGTATACAGAATATTGCTTGAGCTATTTTTACTGTTCGTAATTATAACGATACCACTTCTGTACCTTTTCAAAAACATCAACTTACTCCATAACTCAACAACCTTATACCTTGTAAAAACATAATACATCTTAATCATACCTTAACCGACACTAGCTGTTCAATTTGAGTAACTCATGAATATGTATACTCTATGACGAGATAGACCCCTAACCTGAACTGAGAGAAACTTGGCTTTTGACATAAACTTGAGTCCCGGACGTGCTACGGCACAAGTTGATTAGCTAGCTTAAGTGCCACTGCATTGTACTGATACTTCTATCAAGCCAGTCGAAGTTTATATCGTTACGTATATGAGAAGGGTGACGTTGGAACTCGTAACTTGTAGGGAAGGGATGCTTGTGTGTATCGATACGTTTACTAAGGAGGTATTGAGGTCGTGTTTGAATACATTTGAATGAAGTTAGGAGTTTACCTTCATTATCTAACAATTTAGATTATTTTATTCAACTCGAAATACAACTGCCACTTTTCACTTTCATAATAAGACGTATTATTAAACGCAAGATGCAAATAATTTTTTTTTTTAAATATGAATTTTTGCTTAAATAACATAGATACACTTAATTAAGTTTAACTATACATACATCTATATACTGACTACATATATCAATATTTTTGGGAGTCGATCTAAAATAACTAAGGATTAATCCAGCAACACATTAAGCATACGGCTATGAAATTACTGAAACAGATTCAAAGTCCGTTTCCTAATAGATTGCATTCACCTCAATCCTTAAGTCATTCTAAGACGCCGTTACCTAGCTTTGTATTTACGTTCCAGACCATAACGTGACGAGAAGTCCTAATCTAAACAACTAGTATTTAAATTAACATTAAAATTGCAGTATTGTACACCCAAATAATATAATCCCAATCCTAAATTAAACTTTGATATGCGTTCTTACATATTTTTAGTGTACATTTCAATTATTTTGATATTCATTTTATTATTTTCCATTCTATACCACTTGAGCGACCGTTGGACCAAAGTGGTTCTCGAATGGCGCCCGCGTTTTGGTAAACGTAGTGTAGGTCGCCCCCTGCTAGGTGGACCGATGACAAAAAGGTCACTGGCAGTAGTTGACTGAGAGCCACAAGTGATGGCGTTTTGTGGCGTACCCTTGGGTAGGCCTACGTCCAGCAGTGGACTGACACAGACTGATTGTTGGTTAGTAAACTACTTTCTTTGTTCCAGAACCTCAAGAACCAGATTATGACAACCAACCTCTGGGTGGAGCAGTCTTGGTACGACTACAAGCTGCGCTGGGAGCCCAAAGAGTACGGCGGCGTTCACATGCTGCATGTACCCTCTGACCACATATGGAGGCCTGACATCGTGCTATACAACAAGTGAGGTCTTTTTGTAGTGTGAATACTGCCTTATATATTTGTGGGGAGAAGACGGCTTAGGTTTTGTGTACCATTAAATATGTTACAAAGTTATAGTAAAGATGTTAAAATATATATGGGAAATTTATATCGTGAATAAATATGGTACATCTGGGTGTAGGGTAGTAAATTTAATTGCTACACATAATTATAAATTTATAGATACAAATTTTGACGACAGCATTTGTTGGGTAGTCCGGGGTTAGAATGAGCATCTCCGCAATAGCATAAGTAGCTATTCCATGCGTGGAACCCACATGCCAACCAGATAATCAGGACTGAATGTAAACAAATTAATTAAAATTAATTCATTGCCGTTTTGGGAAGGGTATTTGACTTTCATGTTTATATAATATTTTTACTTGATAGGATTTTGTTTTAACATAATATATCTGTGTATACCTTCTAAATCTCTTTCAGCACAGCATACACAGGAGATCAACATTATTATATGTCATAACGATTGGTCTTTGAAACCTATATAGTTATAAAAATACACCCGAATGAATTTTACAACGATTTTGAACCAAGAATCAAATGATTTATAGCAGGACGTAATTGTTTTTAAATAACTCGAACTACAGCGCCTTTTCTTACTAACACTTTTTACTACGAATCTAAAATCTATTACTTTAGCAAATGACTATCATTTCATACTTATTATAATTACTACGAATCTAATATCTTATACTTTCGCAAAAGACTATTACTAGAAGTCCTTGACTATTAGGGGCTCTTAATCGATTTATTCTTACAATATTAGCTGTTAGATCAAGACGATGAATGGCCCTTATTAAAACGGGAATAGTGAACCAAGGCCTTCAAAGACTGACAAAAGACACTTGAAATCAAGTTCCTCTTAAAATAATAGGGCAGTGGTATACTAGCACAAATTTACATGTTTTCTGATAAAATTCAGAAGAATAACATAGGGTTAATATCACAAACTGTTATATAAATGCTAAAAATTGCCAACATTATTTTCTAAGTAATTCATAATGTCTTTACTTTTGGAGTACCTACACATTGTTTTGAATGATTTTCTTTGTGAGTAGTTTATTGAACGCACATTTATTGTCCTATATTGGTCATCCTATTTGGATTTTTATTGGGCGTCTGTTACATGCTCATCTTTATCTGTCTAATTATTTCTATTCTTTTGCTAATCCCTCATATTTAATATGACAAATCTTTTTACCATTATATTATCATATTCGCACGGAATTGAACGGCCAGGCTCTTAAACATATTATAGTCTCTAGATATACTCGTATTTTTTGTCTAGGTGTATGTGTATTTATGTCTTGTCTAGATGCACATGTATTTATCCTTGAATTGGCTGCCTTCCAGTACCCGCTAACAAAATCATTAAGTGTAGCACCACCCTTTCGCTTCCAATAACTCTAGCACTCGACGGAGAAGCTTCGAATAAAGTCAAAAGTCAAATAAGATTTAATTGACAGCTAACACTCGGAAGAAAACCAATTAAAGGGTGATATTGGTTTAAATTGTACATCTTGTTAAAAAGACGTAGCTTTGATTTATTGTATTGAAATAGACGTACTTTATATTCTTATTTTAATAGATTGTCACAAGTATTCCAAACCTCTGGCGTGTTTATTATTGGCGACTACGTACCACAGATAGTTTCGTGGGTGTTCGGCGGTATTGAACTATAATTAAGAGGGAATACTACATAAAATATGTTATTGAAGTTCAATAGAATGTTTAAAATGAATTAATATTATGTCAATCATAATATAAAAACGATATTATAATTTCGTTACAAGATTCGTTTTGCAAATATTTTAGACTCTTTATTATATAAAGCATTTAACTTCATTAATGCATGTTTCAACATCCAAAAGAAACGGAATGAATGCAAATCATTACACTGAATAATTTTATTCATTTCTAACCATTTCAGTATGAAATCATTAGGGATTATTTTTGAGCTTCTGAACATCAAACAAAATTGCTTTCACGGTACTTGAACAGTTAATGGTTATTAGCTTCTTCCGAACAGACACCCATCAACGTGCTTTTTGCCTTTCTACGATCTTTCTTTTTAATTTTCTTAATAATCTATACTTTTTATGTCGTTATTATGCGTTGGGTAAGACAGTGAGAAAAGACACCTTTTACTCGGAGAAAAACCTCTGTAAGACATAAAAAATACGTTAAACGCGCTACATATGACGTTGGATGCATTATATAATGATTATGTTCAAGTACTAAAAAACTATATTGAAGTTTCTTCTTAGAATGCTTTCTTTCACCGTAGAATTTGCTTTGGATATGGACTTTTCATTACCATATGCTTTGATCGGAATAAAAACCATAGTTATTATTCCACGACTGTTATTTCATTCCTCTTAAGTCGACGACACAGCTGTAGTTTTCATCCAATTTCCCTCTCAGACTAGCAAGTGATTATTCTCCATTATTCTGATTAAATATTTAACCAATTACGCTATGAGACTTTAATTTTACAAGCTGTGTATGATACTAACGCTTCAGACCGCTTACACTAATTACTTTATTAAAATTGTAGCTGTGAATTAGCACAGCATGACGTTTACTCCCCTGGGATATTTTGTAGGTAAGAAAGTACGATGCTTAGGTTTTATGAAGATTAAGAACTTGCAAATTATGAAATATAATTTTTCTTCAAATTAGTTAGTATACATATATTTAATATACTCGTATGAAACTTTTAATACAAATATATTAGATTGCCCGACCCAATAAAGTTTAAAATGAAACAAAAATATGGACTTGTATAATTCATAAACATAATATACTAATAGCTCAACATTTAAAAAAATAAAACGATTAATAGAACTATCAATTTATAGATAACGGTATACCACTGAAAGACAACCACATAACCGACACTTTAAAACCAATATAAAATTTTTTACGCTTGGATAGTCCGTCCAAGCCCTCAAAAATTACTAACAAAATAGATATAATATATAACTGCCTGAGATTATCTATATCCCTAATTTTACCCAACGCCATAGAACCTTCCGCTGAGCCAAGTTCTTTGCAAATTAGACCACAAACGAGGCTTATACTTTTAGTAAATTAAACACAATTAGGGCAAGGGTACGTCTTCAGTTGTTGGGCGCCGGTGCCAGCATACTTTCCAACATTCGTCGCTTTAATTACTCCCTGGCGAGAATGGAAGTGAGGCTAGAACACGGATTTTGCACAGAGCTGCTATCATCTGAATTTGAAGGAGTTGAAACGTATTACGATCTAGTTTCGTAACGTGTTGGTAGTGAAAATAGCGTTAGTGTGATTAACACGAAATTAGTTTTGGGTATTATAATGATATGTTTTCTTAAATACAAATGATAATCTTGATGACAAATTGATTTGAAATATTTATTTTGCTCAACTGATATTTTTGTGTACAATAATTACATTCATAATAAATGGAATTGGTTACTTAATAATATATTGATTTAATAATTAAATGAATTGACAAATTTTGTTTGCAACACTTTTTTGTCAAAAATTTTTTTTTCTATGATAGATTAACCTCACATAATAATATTATAATGCAACTTCATTTCCAACAAACATAATAGAATAAACGGATTCAGACGAACATTTTGACAATGTTTTTAAAATATCGGAGCCAAAAGACACTATATTTAAAAATAATTAAAAGGTTGATCTGTCCTAACCATACTATCTGTGTCCTCCACATTCATATTGGATTGGAGCAAGATCACGCGAAATCGAGCCTTGGGGACTGGTGTCCAAGCACATTGTTTCTTCGTGTTACTACTACGAAGCAAACTGCTTTACTAGTTTGTTAAGGAATAGTTTCCTTTCACGTGAACTTTACGTGTTTTGCGGGGAACTTGTAAAAGCTATCACTGGTAGCTGTCTGATGCTATCGAAATAGATGTGTGGAGATACTCGTACGATTCAAAGGAAATTGCATTGCGTAATTTGTAGTTTGAAGTGCATTTTTTTACTTATAACTAATTTTTTTTATATATTGTACACTTTATTCTTTAAGGGTATCTTTTCATAAAATTAAACATCATTTCCTTTTAAGATTAGATCCATACTTTACGAACAATTCCTATCTGCATGAACCGAAACTCACCGTAGTTTGCATACTAGTCGTATCGTATTTAAAATGTGCAACAAACATTTTCTTTATCTAAGCATTGTCAAAGATACGAAAAAGTAAAATCTGTGGTCTCTACCTAACCTACTGCACTAAAATACAGCTGTTGCATATTACATTTCCTTCATTATTAACCCCTGTAGAAACCAAAATACCCTATAGCTTCAAATATTCACCTAAAGACGGGTAAGTTTATCCAAAATTGATGTTGCATCACAATTACCGGGTTGAGGTTACAGTATGTAGTTAACGATGGTTATTACACGCCTGCGTTTGATGGTTGGTTAATTGATCGCCTAATTAATCCTTCCCATAATGGGTGTGATGAACCTTATGCTTGAGAATACATAACGAGGCTTGGGTAGATTAGTTACAATAAGTAATGAAGAATGAAGATGTAGCACGTAAACAAATTAAGTCTATTGTGTAAGAGAAATGTGAAATTAAGGATTAGATGAGATATTTGATGAATCCAAAAGAAAAGAAGTTCTTCATCTACATAGTAACAAATTACAAATATTATTTATTTAAAAAATCTATATAGTACGACCACCGTCATGTCTTTGGTTTCAAAATCCATTGTTTTATTGACGTTCTCCCTTCTACTTTTAGCAGAAACAATCCTTTATTCCATCAATTTTTAATAAATTATACTTAAAACTGGATGTGCAGATTATCTAAAGCTATGCACGCCCATTTAAAAAGGCACACGTCGTTGAATGCCTGATAAATGATGGTTCCATTGTGAGATGAGATTCGCGAACGTTCAGATGGGATTTCACCTTTTTGTTCCATTGTTTTTCTTTCCCTCAAGGACCCTTTTAATCCACTCGAGTGACATTTGTTAGGTTGTTTATCACACCTTTTCCCCTTTTTTCAAATTGGGCTCCTTTATTTATAGAGGGTTTTAAAATGCCATTTGCCAAATGAATTGTGACTTTGTCTCCGATTGTTGTTGGAATTAATGGAAGTTTTCTGCTCGTTAATCTTATATTTGGAAAACAGCTATTATTAGATCTAGGCCAGTGCAGTTTAATGTATAACATAGGATAATCAATGGTTAAGCTCAATGAATCTATTGAGCCATAGGCTTGCATCCTGTCACCAATGTTCTAAATAACAACACAAGTCCTATGCTAGTCTAGGACGGAATCAAACGGAATCCAAACTAGCTGCCATTTTCTCGGCATATCGTAGGAGGCGTTTAAGGGACTATGGATCAATGGAATCAGTTTGGAAATGGGCGAGCAACCTGTCACTATTGTTCCAAATAACATCAACCTTGGATATATTCTTGTCTCCAAGGTTTTGTCCAACCCGAAAGGGATTAGAGGACGTGAACGTGTGTATCAATGATAAATTATCGTTTACGTATTTTAGTAGTTAAAAACAGGGAAACTTTCAAACGAATTCCGCAGTAATATATCAAGGCGCGCCTCACATTTGCCGAAACATAACTCTCGCAAATGTCGTAACTTTTTTCGGTTAGCGAACCAAACAGGGCGGTAATTCCTTACTGTTCACTATTTATCTCTAAAGTTAGTAAGCCAATGGATACAGACGTTTAGAATTTAATACTAACAGTGAAACAAACTAATACTAGAATCAGCTTGTAAGTCATAAATGAAGATAATACTCGCCGGTATTGCTATATTATAAAATATTACTATAATATATTCTAGCCGCTGACTTTTAGAAAAAGTTACTTAGGTATACCATTTAATGTCAATTTATTTAATGTAATTTACGTACATGTAACATATTTTTTTTATTTTTAAAAACTTACACGCAATTCCTCATTGAATCGCTTGCAGATTCAAATAAAAATTCAATTCATGCTAAAACTGCAAAACTCGTCTATAACTTCCCTCAAATACTTAATATATGAACATGAACTATATCTTCAAATCATGCTAGTGTAGTTTGTTTTCTATGTAAATATGTTTTCGACACGCAACTATATGTTACCAAAGCGAGGCCATTAAACGAATAAATATCCGATACATGGAAACTGATACACGAAATCAATAGCGTATTCATCTCATGAAAATCTCATTTCGGTATCGATACATATATTTATCAAGTTATCCTTTTCACAATCTAAAGATACTTCGGCACCGTTCCCCAAATATATTCCAGAGGGGGTTGGGAAACATGTGAGCCGATAAATCATGTTCCTGACGTCGTACAATAGAACTCAAAATGTACCTATACATCAACAGGCACATAAACATAGAACCTTTGCCTTATGCTGTGCGATATTTTACGCCTGTGATTTACGACTCGGTTATCAGGGTAAATGTTTCCTATATGTTGCTAATGGGGAATCGTTTGATAATTTAAAGTATGGTGTCAAGGTACTAATAGATACATACGACCAATACTATTAGGCTACTGACTTCCAAAGTCAAGTCGATATAAAGTTAGATCAAAAACATTATATTTTTCAGAAAATAAACATTAACCATTTCAGAACGCGCAAACTTCTAAAACCTTTCGTTAACGTGATCCAGATTATTTTTATACATTAAAGTACCTACTAATATGTATATAATTATTGGTAATCACGTAAGAGGTAATCTTCAATTCTAATTCTAAATATTACTGAGAAGTTATACATACATATTTTATGTATATATTAATTAAATTACTTTGTCATTAGGGACCCCGTAAAATTTCCGTATATTTTTCGGTCATGTTTATGATATTTAATACTGTTGTGCGTACTTCACAAGAGGGTATATCAATATTAAATGTAACTGAAAAAGGAGGTTAGTAATATTATTAAAACAGAGACCGAACCTTTTTATATATTGAAACCAGAATATTATTTTCCTAAAGTATCTTTTACACGAACAATATTCCCATGTTATTCTATTTACGACTATATTTTGGGCCCCGTATTAATCTCAACCGTTGAAGAGAGATCGTAAACTATTTCTCATCTCGGTAAGTATATACGATATCAGACTGCTCTTTAACTTTATTTCCTCTCATATTTACGAAATACTTGTAGCAAAATGACAATAGCTAAAAGATGTACGGAACACTAAATGATATTATTTATCAAAAACGATATAAAAGTAATCAAATAAATGTGTTCGCATTTTTATCTCAAACAAACACAAAAATTATCAGTTAGTCTGGCATTGACTAATATCTAACTTAAACTTGTAAATTTGTAACATTTGGTATAATGTTGTAATAGCCATAACTTACCAAATTTTATTTTACAGCATTTTATTTAATTATTCTTTCTTAAAGTGGTCAATGAAAAGGAAAATAAATATAAAGCCCTGAAAACGTCACCCTAAAAGGTTCCTAATATATTTTTCTTTCCTAAAGCAAAAATTGTTTGCGACTCTGTAATTAGCGACCACGATTTCCTGTGCTAACCAATGTAGACATTAGCTAATTAAATTTTGACTAGCGGAAAGAGTGCCCGCAATTTTGTGATATTGTTTACTTAGGGTCGACGAAGGTTAAGGAAATTTTAAGCTTTTTAGCCCCAGGACTTAATAAATCTCAAAAGATTTCGTCGAATACACACAGAGATATATATTTAAATGAATAAATTAGCAGCACTTTTCAAGTAAATTAATTGAGAAATAGTAAACCACACGGCAGATGGTGATCAAGGATATGGCATCGTTTTATTGTTCTTATATTCTTAGACCCTTATATAATATAATCCCCTTCAATATAATCCCTGTTATTTACAGGGATTATATTGAAGCAAATATCATGTCTAAACTTGAAGTATAATACAAAACTTGTTGTATTAACACAGTATTTAGTAATAAGTATCTTATGTCATAAAGCTGTATCAAAATACATATATGGGCTTTAGGTATTTTCGGGTTTTACGACTGGCAAGTGTGTCGCTCCTTAACTACAATAAAATTGGAAGAATGTTGAAAGCACAATAAATTCAATACATATCTTAAATTTCTTTTTGTTATATTTGATAGTTGTAGTGTATACAATGGAAGTCGTAGTACGAGTACTATAAAATAATTTATTTGAGTGCATTATATATCAACAAGATATGCATAGTACATTACTTTCATACCGGTAACTTAATAAAATATTAACTGGCGTACTTCCTTACCTACATCAAGTCTTTGGGGACTTTGGTTAGTACCGTGCTGATTTTGAACTAAAATTTTACTTAAGTATAAACTTGTATCGTAAGCCTTCTGAAGCGTTCTTATTGTACATTGATTTTACATGCATTCTCGTTTCCTTATTACTCGAGGAGGTAGACCAAAGAAAAAGCTCTTAAGAACACTTTTGTCATATTTACTTAGCCTGTAGTTTTGAAGATGACTGTAACGTATTTTACAATATTGCTTTTCAGGTTTTCGCTAAATAATACCTAATAAGCCCCTATATATTTTATTAACTATCCCTATCTAGTGTAGATACTTACAGCACATGAACATTTACTATAAAACTATAACGTTTCGTTTCGTGGTTACTTTTAACTAAACTATAATAACTATAACTATTTTTTTGTAAAATATCAACTATAGGTACTAAGCTAATCACCGCATACATTCCTTCAACTCATAGTCTCAGCTAGATTCCTTTTACTCATCCCGAGTAACTTTACTTAACAACCTAAAATTCAAACGCGAAGAAATTCCAACGCTGCAAATGTTCTACAACGATTGAATATTTCACAGTCTCAAGAGCCTAAGCTTACATTCTCGAGGAATCCTTACACAAACGCGAAATAATTAAGATTCAAAACTGATATATGGGGTCTACGCCGCTCACAAAGGAACTCTAATCCGCGGGAAGTTAGATGAGATTATAATAATTTTCGTCTTGAGCAAGTTTATGATCCGAGGGTAACTTAGGGCATGGGATAGGAGGTGAGAATTTTATAAAAGTTGGTTTTTAGCAATTTGATGTGCCTATTAATTTTTTCCATGAATAACTTTCTAAACAATATTGAACATATACATATATAAGTATCCATATGTACGTAGGCATATATAGACATGGGTAATCACGTCCACATTCACCATTAGTTAAACAGAACAAAAGACACAAAAGGAAATTTAAATCTCCTAACTATATACTTACTATTATACTTTTACTAGTGATAGTAACCATCCTATTGTTCAAAGTACCCTAAAACTCTTAGACCTTGTTCCTACAATATTCCGCGCAAAGACAAGTTTGTAAAATGAATAAAATCCAGGAACAAGACTAACACTTTATACCCCTAAAATCCCTAGAGCACTAAGTATGAAAATACGATGTGCTCAAAGACGGTGATATTGGCAACTCCATTTTAAATTCATCACACACTTTCTCAGCGTATTCGGAGGGAGATTGCGTAACTCATTCGCGCCGCGATCGAACAGACCGACCAAATATCAAATGTAGGTCGAATTAAGATTCGAATTTGGCATAGGGAATACTTCACGCCATTTGGTATTCCAAAAGCACAGTTTCTTATTCAGCCAATTTCAATCTTGCGGTAAACGCGTTTAAGCTTACTTTGCAATGCTGATTTTTATGCATGATATGTGTTACTAACATATTTATTAAATCATGTATAATTGAAACTTTATTGGAATATAAAAATTTTAAACAACAGAACATTTAATTACTTAGTTTACTAATGAATTATTTTTGAATAAAATATAATTTACGAGTATTTCCCAGAAATAGTGATGTTACTTTAATGTTATATAACATACAATTTTCACTCACTATCCCTGCCAAATTTAGTTTTATCTGCATTACCCTTACCTTTCTTAACCTAATCGAATAAACCTCACCTACCGTTTAACGTACCGAGGCTATCGGAAAACGTGCTTTCGTACAAAACGTCGAACCGAGACAAATCTTGGAGAAAACGTCTCTCGCGACTAAGTATTATCTGGGCATTAATTCGGACGTCACCTACGGGGACCCGACGTTGATAAATGGCCGGATAGCAATCGGTACTTATTTCCGAACCGTGCCAAGGGTTTAGGGCATAGATCATGCATGAATTTTGAGCTGGTCATTCGAAAATAAGACTTTTTATAAGGTGAACTGTTGAAACTTAATTTATGAATTATATACACACTATTATAAAAGAATTCGAATGAATGAGTATTTATGTAATTACTATGAGAAATTAAATAGAAAATAATCCTACACGATATACCTATATTTTTATATATTTATAAAAAGTTGACGAAATGTTGGATTTTAAGTATCCTACAAATACATACATATATACATCCACTAATGCATAAATCGGGTTCGTAAAATATTCGAAATACTCAAAAATCATTTGTATATACCGAACTACGTCGAATTACTGAGCTACGTAAAATTCGACGTAGCTCAGTAATTCGACGTAGCTCAGTTGTTTGGGGCTTGGCTCTGTATCAGTGGGTACAGGGTTCAAATCCCGCTTGAGCATGTACCAATGGAAATAAATTTTAATGAATTTCTTTGTACATTTTCGTAATAAAAACACATTTACGAAATACATCGAATTATACGGTGAGGAAAAACATCGTGAGGAAGCCTACCTGTTCGTCGAACAGATAATAGTTAGTGCTTGTAAATGGCGACATGGCTGACCACCTGTCACATTGAGTACTGACTATCTGGTTAACACGTGGGTTCGAGGTGGCCATAGAATTACTACCTTCGCAATTGCGGAAATGGACACCTGAACCTCTGACTACCCCGCAAGGGTTAATGGTCGTGAATGCGTTTGCGTTTGTTTGTTTTTTGTTTATATACCGAAAGACAATGTCTTCATAAATTGAGAGACAGAAATTATAGCTATTAATGTAGATTTACCTACTAACCACCCAATAAAAAATCATTATTACTCCATAGATAATTAAAATATATGCTAATTTTATGATCTGGTCAAGTCCCAGTCTAATGAATTAATTAATTTGTGAATAAAATTTTATAGGTACTTGCTCTTAACAACTCTCTTGACCCTCATTGTGGAATATGGACTAATTTTCCTTACACCATAGCGGAAGGAAACCCAAAGCTTGTGAATGGATTCATTAAGCTGAAGCTGAATATGTTTGGTGATGAACAAATACGGGCTTCCCTTTAGAGTGATCAGAGGCTTAACTTCACTGTAAATGAAAATCTTTGGTAAACTGATACTAAATTCAGCATATATATATAGTAAATAAAAGCAATGTTGCATAGCATATTACTTCCACTATTTCTACAAAGATTAAAACTAAGAAATTAACACAATAAAATCTTTGTTATTTATATTTTTCTATTAGATATTGACTACAAAATATATTAAAATGTTTTGTTTGAAAATCCACGAGTAAAGAGATAACTCTACTGCCATCTAACGTCTCCATAACATGTTTAAAATTTGATTAAATCCGCTGTTTACACATTCCAAACATTTTCATTGCTTGTATTGCCCTAATCCCATAAGAACGTGAGTTTAATCTACTGTGGAATTTTGAATACAAAATCTGAATCGCGTACCCATTTATGTTACGAATTTATTGAATGAATTCACACAGAGATAATCCCGTTACGTTATATTGATTTTCTTTGCTTTGCTTTAATGTAGCAATTTCTTGAAGATGTAGGTAGGCATTTATCTTGTTTCTATATATATATACTTATATTTGTTTATGTTATTAATACAATAATTATTATAGTTTGTAAAATGAATGTTTCGGAGAAAAAAAAACTTACTGAAAAACGTTTAACTTAGCTTTAAAAACAACATGGAAACAATTAATCCAGTCCCAAACTAGCACTAAATAGTATCCGAGAAAACCACACTCATATATTCAAGATGTCTTTTTACGTCACTCCTCAGCGTAAATTGAAATTCTAAATGGAACGGCAGCACTCGCGGTATTTAGAAAGTTCCGAGTATTCTATTTCAGTTTTTCTCAGTATTATTCGTTATATCACTTTTTGCCCTTGTCAATGTTCATATGGGATGAATACGTGCTGCTTATATGTGATGGGTTTAATTGGAAACCTTTCACCTTTGAGAGAACTTGAAAATCTATAAATATAGCTTTATCAAACATTACCCATTCAAAAATTTATTATTTTATAAGCAATATTTTCAGTTTCATAACAAATTGATTCCAAATTGTTTAATCCAATTCTTGTTTTCGTCCACAAAAACAAAAGAGACAAAAGCATTAATAACCATTAATCCTTGCGGGGTAATCAGAGATTCAGGTCTCCATGTCCGCATTTGAAAGATAAAGTTAAAGAAATATAAAAAAATACGCTACATACATAAAAAACTATAGCACAGTACCATTTTTCAAACTTACAAACACAACATGTCCATCTAAAATATTATATTTTGTTGACACTGCTATGTGCAAACAGTGATATTTGTCATGTCCGATTGGCGCATCCATCATTATAGATCAGTAGACAAAACGTCCGCGGATAGCCTCCCAACGGCAACCTGGGTTAGTGGATACAGAGTTAAAATATGGTGAAAGTACCAAAGGATCTACTGACAAAAATAATACCGAGCAAGATTGCATACAATCTATTTCTTCATACATTTCATCTAACAACTTATCGTTTGTAGTCATACTTATGTATTTTATTCATTTTAACATTATTTGTGAAAATCACTACGACTCTGCACTACGAGTCTTTTTCGTAGCAAACAATATTTTTGTGTAGTACTTCTTATGAAGGTAATCTACTTTTATCAATAATTGTGGATACTTACATTTTCTGATAAATTTAGGATTTAGGCAAAATGAATAATCGTTTTCGTAGCAAACTAATTAAATACACAATACCTTTATCGAATATTAAAACTAAAGTCATCGTACTTAACATGAAATATACCACTAATTTATAAGAGTATGTGGATATATAGGTATTTACAAAAATAAATACTATTTACACCCATCAGTTTTACAAAATCA
Organism: Leucoptera coffeella; assembly: GCA_030578115.1. Lineage (NCBI taxonomy): Eukaryota > Metazoa > Arthropoda > Insecta > Lepidoptera > Lyonetiidae > Leucoptera > Leucoptera coffeella. Next base: position 43,126 of record JAMBLF010001206.1, read on the forward strand.
CATCACTTATTTTGAATTTCTATTATCCGATCTAGTGACTTAAGAAATATTGTATCTGAATAAATATTATGAAATGGATTAAAGGACTTGAATATACGAGTTTATATCCCGATTTTACATACAAAAACCCAGACACAGCTTTCTAAACCTTTGTTACTCTATAGCCAGCACTAATGCGCCCTTTTTTGCTCCATTTCCCGCTCGAATCAGAGAGTATCGGGGAACCTTCATTCCCTTTTGCCTGCAAAGGCGACGCTTCTACGGTTTTAATTTTATCTTCTTCCTACTAAGGGAATGCTAAACATTATCTGCAGTAATGGATAGAAGAAACTGATTTTATTGATGAATTAACTTGTAAGATAATGTCTTGCAAGTTGCTCCTAGGTTTTAATATATATATTTTTTTTATTAATTAACTTTTATGTTATAGTTTTTAATAATATTATATTATTATTTAAGATAAACATAATTATTCTTTATTACATAATCTAGCAAAAACAATTAGCGCGAAAGGAAACATCAAATGTTTTACACAAAATACCTACCAGCATTTAAAAATGTGAAATACTCTAATGTATTCGAGTATCCCTTCCGACCCTTCCTCACATTTTCTTATTCCTCCAACATTCTTTCATGAAAAAGGGACACATAATAATTCTCTCCCACAATAGTTCCTTTCTAGTCTCGCTGAACAGCACAAAATGGGGTTTGAAGCCCAATTATGCGCCGACTGAATAGAAATTAAAAAACCTACTCCATGGACTACTTTTCACTGAAACGACCGGTTTTATTTTTTGTTGAATTGTGAATTCTTCTAAGTTGTGTAAGCGATCACATAGATTATAACTGAGTTAGAAGATATGATATCAGCTAACTTGATGATGAGCTTATTAATATTCACACACACATTAAAAGCATCTGTTAATGGACTGTGAAACCAGTCACAGTTACAAGCATTAAAAGCGCCTTACTATTGCAGTGCCGACGGTAACTTCGAAGTGACTTTGGCGACCAAGGCCACCATCTACCATCAGGGGCTGGTGGAATGGAAACCCCCCGCCATTTACAAGTCTTCCTGTGAGATAGACGTGGAGTATTTCCCTTTCGACGAGCAAACGTGCGTCCTAAAGTTCGGTAGCTGGACGTACGACGGATTCAAGGTAATTGCAGCGAAGGGAGGCGCTCACCGAGTGTGTTTGTCCGCAGCGCCGACGGCAACTACGAGGTGACGCTGATGACCAAGGCCACGGTCTACTACAACGGGCTGGTGGTGTGGCAGCCGCCCGCCGTCTATAAGTCCTCGTGCTTGATCGACGTCGAGTTCTTTCCTTACGACGTGCAAAGCTGTGTGCTTAAGTTAGGCAGCTGGACGTATGACGGCTTCAAGGTGACGTCCCGCTGCACGCCGCTTGCGTGCGTCGCGGCCGTAGCGTAGGGCCACGCGCTCCATGCAGTAGATTTGGCTCGAGCGTGCTCGTCGTGTATCATTTCGTTGTCCATGTGGTATGTTGAGCGATCATGTCGCGAGGATCGAGGCGCCCGCGGCAACCGCCCAGCGCCCCGAGCCTCCCGCCCTGCGACGCTATCGATGTGGTGATCATGTTTCGTGGATTAGAGATATGTCGACGTGTTCATCCCTGCTCGCTCCGCTCGGAAAGGTATAAAATGGGTGCAATTGGCCAGGTGATATGGGATGCAGCCCTCCCCGTCCCCGCGGCAGAGGCGGCGGCCCCGCTCGCGCGCACACACCACGCCACACACACCCGCTTTGCATGCCCCTCGCCTCCTCTGCATTCCAGTCACAGCGCTCCGACACTGCTTCGCACGGTTCCCACACGCGAACAGACATACAACAGGCCAAACACCACGCAGCTCTTGACACTCATCATGTTGTATATTTTATACCTTTCCCTCTTGTCGATTACACTAGTTGTTCGGTGTTGCTACGATCCATTGCATGTGCGCCTTGTGTTACGTCCTTAAACCTAGTCCCGTTCTTGATGTCCAGTACACTGCTCTGATCAATAGACTGTTATATGAGTAGTGCGGGTCGTTGTCTGAAGCGATGTAGTGCTCGCTTGGGGCGGCGACTGTTGCATGGAACACAGCGACGGAGGCGCCGCCCCGCCGCGGCCGTGGGCGAGCGCCTCGGTTTCACTGCGCGACACACACACGCGCGAACGGGGCCCGGCTCCGACTGCCTCCGACCTCTCTGGTCGGGATCCGACCTTACGTTCGACGTCTCACTGTGACCGCGATCTTATTCTCCGCATGATTGAATCGTTGATGTTGTTATGAATCTTTTACTATTTTCTCGTTGACGTGACTACATTTTTATGATGGTGTTGTACTTGTGGTAAAGTAGGATGAAAGTGTTATTATCTGAATAGGTACATTCCACCTGGCACACTGTGTGATGACTTAGTGGCAATTTGTCGGTCACTGTTTGAGGGTACACGAAATAGTTGGTCACGAACATAGTCACAAAATAGCTGCATCTTGAGGCGTGTTCGAGATAAGCAACGTCTTGAAACATTATGTTTAGCAACAACACAATGTGTGACAGTGTGCATGTATCGATAAACAAAGATGACTTAAATAGATTAGACTAAACCAAAATAAATTGAAACAAGATCAAAAGATTTATCAATTATTTAAGTTAATTACTTAAAAACAAAATTACTTATTCACTTTTGAACTTGTTTCTTTTTCAAATAAAGCATAGACCAGTAGTAACTAAAAGCAATAAATAAAAGATGACTTAAATAATTTTAAGTATTTATTGTTGTACATTTTTCTATCACCTATCCTTTGCAGACCAAACATAAATATAGACTAACAATTTTACTTGCAATCCTAATTACCTTACACAATAATTAATCATAAACCATATAACTAATATACATAACAAATTATTATTACTTCCAACGAAAGTACTATACTCTTACTAATATTAGAAACCAACATAAGACTTAGAATACATAGAAAAATGTACAATCAAACATACACACTATAAGTAAACTATACCTAACTGATGTGCGTATATCCAGGTCGACCTCCGTCACATGGATGAACAAGCAGGGAGCAATGTCGTCAGTGTCGGTGTGGACTTATCCGAATTCTATATGTCAGTTGAATGGGACATCTTGGAGGTTCCGGCTGTGAGGTAAGCAGTATTTATTTAATAGATAAAAGGAATCAATTGTTAAGATTACGACTGTGTATTATGATAAGTTATTGTTAAAGTTTCTAGAGGTTATAATAGTAAATTAAGATGTATTGTTAATTATAATTTTGTTTTGTAAAAGTTGCATTACCTTCAAATTTTAGTAAAATATGTATTAAAAAACTGTTATTCTGTGCGGAAAATTCTAGGATAGGTTTATAGCATAAATATTCTTAATATAAATGCAATATATAATCTAAAAATAACGCAAACCTTTGATATACAGTGAAAACAATTTCCAGTTCCACAAATTGAACTCTAACTCTGAGAAGCCTAACATGATTGCAGATTTAAACCTAAGCAAACTTATGAGCAAAGTTTAGGTTAAATATAAGCTTATAAGGGACCCGACCCGTCTCATAGCGGTTTAATCGTAAACTTACTATTAGAGCTCTCCCCGTAGCTTCGTATATATTGTACATTTTGATCAAGTTCCGTGCTAGTCTGGGACTTAAATAGGCTGATTAGCTATTAGATGCCTTTCATCTTGGTATGTTGAAGAAGGGAACAAGGGACATTTAATATCTAGGGTGATGGTTTAGCACCCTATCACCGATAATTATAAATGCCATGTTGACCTTGATTATTTTGCTAAAATATTCTTCTATTGGTATGTACATAACCACATTTGTTCACTCTGTTAGGTACACACATGAATTTATATGTATAAATATGCTACCAGATCAAATTTGATATTAGTTCCGACTTTTCGTTTATACCTTTTATATTTCGTATCATAGGATCACAGCAAAATCATTTACATGTCGATGAAACGAAATTGAAATATAACTTTTTATGCAGAATAAATGAACATTTTGTATGAACTGTATAAATTTTAAATCTTCGCATATTCATGCACTTACTATCCAAACATCTGAAAGTTTATTCATCACAATTTCAGAAGTCATTCTACTTGCTTGTTCCCTAGTTCTTAAAAAGCTACTTCTATATAACAAGAAGAGATAGATGATTTTCTATTATCTTTTATATTGACATCATAAACAAGTACGAGAATCATAGCACTTTTTTTTGCATCCTGTACATATGTCAATCTCGTCTACCATACCACAACCACTTTCCTTTTTAAATGAATAATGAGCACATCCAAATTCAAAGTGTGAAGTAACGAACCCCTTTTTTGTTTGCATTTCCCAGTTAATATAAACTGTATGCCAACACGCGCAATAAAAGCCGAAAGGTCACTTTGCCTAAAATAATACGCCTCAGGCTTTTATCCTCAATCAAACCTTACCCTGCCGCCGGCTAAGTACGGTGAACCCAATGCTAATACAACTGGGAGGACGAAATTTACGGTTTGACATGCATGCTAATTCTGTAACGAAATTTGCTACAAAGATGATACTGTACATAAGGATGATAATATCGGAGATTCATGTAAAACCTCGTGTTGGAATGTTTACAAAGAAAGGATGTACAGGACAAAAGCGTTAACTTTTATTTCCGTGCATTAAAAGTGGGCGTTAAGTATACGCTCTAAGTGTATTAGGAACTTCAATACTTTAATAAGTTGCCTTATTACTTTACATCATCTTATAGGTTACTAAGCATATAGGGTTAATTTGTAATTTTAGCTCAGCGATTCGTCCACCTTTATAACCCAAATTCTATACCAAAATTTTCTCAATGGGTTTTAATATGCCTCTCGATTAAATGATAATTACATTGACAATAGGTTTGACGTAAATAAGTCCATATATTTTTAAGCCGTGTTTCCGAGTTACAACTATTCAAAAGCGGAAAGGGAAGTTGAAGCGGGGAGTCACGTTAAACAGAAAATGTTTTATATCGTGCACTTCCTATTACGGGCACGCGGACGTGTATGTGCTGATAAGGACACTTGGCTGAACAAGTGCATGCCAGTGCCGCTTGCTTTAAAAAAGCAGTGACTTTTATTAATGAACTTACTCGTACAAATGGACCTGTGACTTTTAGGTTCGTGTATTTTTTTATTGTATACATGGTAGAGATAAGTTGGCGAAAAATATAGTAAATATAATATTAAAAAAACTGACTTACATAGATGAAATGGTCAAAAAAGATCCGCTAAAAGATATAATAAGTTCTATGATCTTTAAATGAGACAAAAATTATGGTAGAAGTCCAGTGTATTTAGAAACTGACTTAAACAAATGAAAAGGTGAAAAAATATGTTCTAAAAGAGAAAATTATGGTAGAACCCGCTTACCTATAAGAACGTATAACTATTATACATAAAGGCAGACGATTAACCGAGGGCTTATACAACGCGAAATTTGTTTACAGAGTATTCTATAATGTTTGTAGAACCTTACGCCTCCATACAAAAGATTCATAACCGTCGTCACTAAACGTAAATAGGCGATACTTGGCAAAACGTCGACCTACTTGTTAAGGGACGGCTTGAAGAACTAATCCGTAGTTGTGGGCGACGCATAGAGATAAGCTTAATGCGCATAACGTCGAGATTTAGAAATTCAAAATGGAGATTTATGGTAACTAATGGCATGGGAAGCTTTGTACGGTATAAGAAGAAAGTCAGTACTTAAAGTTCGTTTGATAATGATGTTAGTTTAATTTTATAAACGAATCACTACTGTAGGCATTGCATTCCATTTCATTACTTCAATATTAAAGACGACAAACTACTGATTTTAGAATCCATAATTTACTAGTTATTTTTATTATTTACTACTGAAATGGACAGATGTTATCCAACCTTGCTTGCAGTACGTAAATAAATTACTAGTCACTCACATTTTCCAAAAAAGGAATAAGCATAGATTTCGAACACTCTGTTTTCCTATACTAGTCACTGTATCTAACAAACAAAATCATATATTTCCGAATCCAGTTTAAAGCACTTATGATAAAGTTATATTGAAGGTTCAACAAAAGACCATCCCGTATACACAAGCCAGAGTAATCAAGCAACCAACGACACCTTCCGTGACAGTATACCCAAAGCTTTTAAAGCAAGATCTTTAGTAAAGGTAAATCGCTGTCTAGATAGGGACCCACTATTTCCTGTCCTCTGTCGCTTTTATGTTGAAGGCTAAAGTCTGTCGCAAATGGGCTGGGATTTGTCTAGCGTTTTGTTACCACCGTGTGTCGGATAAGATCTCGGCATTTGTTTTATTGGCACTTGGATTCTGCATAAAGCTAAAGGTATGCTATGAATGACAATGTCTGATTTGTAGACAAAGTGGAACCAATATGATTAGGGATCGATTGTTCTGTATTTAGTTATTTTTTTGTGACTAGTTTATATGATTTTACTTTTCTACTAATAGAGAATTGTTTGAATTGTGTGAGCTGTATGTATGATGGTTATGCTTTATTTTGCATTAATAAATATAAAACAATGGGCAAGTTTGTTTAGGTACTTACAATGTTTTGATTCTAGAATTTGAAATTCATTTTTTAAGAATAATACGAGCAATTTACTCAAATAAATCAATTCAATAAAACTTTTAGTCAATAAATATTCCTCACAGATTCCGGATATATTGTCAAGTTCCTTTTAATTTTTGTGATGTATTGTAGGCGCGTGATGAAAAGAGAGGCAAAGTAAAATTACCGAAGCTCGCAGAAAAGTTATTTGCTCTCGAGAGGTATTTCCCAACACGTAAAACAAATTTAGCAGGGCCAAAAAATGGAACGTGCTTACAAAATTTAAGAAGCGTTCGCCTTGCTGTAGATAATGTAATTTATGGTGGATGCAGATTGATTAAAGCAGCCTCTTATAGGCTACAGCAAATGAGGCAATTTAAAATGTGGTTCGAGCGTTTAACAATACCTGTGCTTACCACAACATGCTCGTGTATTCCGAATATATTTTCAGGTATACCTTGCCATTGATACGTACATTTGTGTACGTAGTACTACAATGATAGAGCATGTATAATAAAGTTAAATTATGAGTGGGGCAATCTAAATTTGTCAGGATGGCTGAAGGTGTCTGTATATGAGACGTTGGAAGAGTAGCTGTATATAGTTTTTTATTCGGTATCATTTTATTATATGGGAATAAAAAGTACACATTGTTGTTTTAAAACTGATAAACTTAACAACCTCGTACTATGTTTACGCATAATAACACTAAACAGGTCGTACTAAGTAATCCCATTCAAGAGCTCGCCACCTCGAGTTCTCAATTTATTCCAACAATGCTCCATATCGCTCAAAACGCCACCGTGTTCTTATCTCAAAATTCCCCACCATTTGTACTGGCAAGCTCAAAATTGCAACGAAGATTTATATCTCGTGCAAAGTGGGTATTATCTGCGGAAGGGAACATCACAAATACTCCCCACGTCGCGCACTGCCGGAGATAGCTCGTTCAAGTGGCTCATACGACTTCTAGGTTCGTTCTTAAGTGACCCTTCTATGTTTCCGCTATCCACAATGGGTGGGAATGAAGGAAATTATCTTTGCAGTCGAGTAGTTATTTAACGTAACGTAATTGATATTTATGGCCTTACACTATATTTCAGTGAGGAGAAACATCGTGAGTATTTTTATACGGTAGCATGGTTTGCCACCTGTCACATTAGATACTACTTATCAGGTAAAAAAGTGGTCTATGCGAACTAGTTTTACAATCGTGAATGCATTTGTATACTCAAGATAACAGTTACTAATAATTAGAAAGCCCAATGATAATAACTCTTATGTTTTGACAAACAATATAATTAATTAGCAAAATTACGTACATTCTTTTTCTTGAAGACCGTTGTCGCTTGAATGAGTAAAACGATCCATCTTGTCCGATTGTAAGTAGGTATACCGCATCGATAAGATTCGATACACAAAAGATCAACAGTGACCCTTTTGCTGATCGGATAACGACATTCATGGTTTGACCCAAAAGTAGCTTTTGTCCCTTCCAGATAAGTATTGTGACTTACAATAAAATTTATACGCTTTCCGTTACTTGAATTTCGTTTAGACTACCCCTTGGTTTTCGTGCGATGAATTTTGTGAGTTTGTTAAACATGGAAATAAGTCTTAGTTAAAATTTTAATCCTTATTGTAACTACTCTTTATTAAAATACAGTTTAGGTTTAGATTGTAATCATTGAAATCATTAATTGTCATTTCAATATCACAAATCAAAGATATTCTGTTAAAAATATGAATGCCGATTACTTTTTATGTGAATACACTTCGATGTTTGCTATTTATCTTAATTACACTTTATTCCACAATGACTAAAAGAATAGCTTTTAATAATTTTCTTTCAAATCCATGAATTGCCATATTTCTCTCAATACCTCTATTCAACATAAATAGCGATGTCACCAATATATTCCCGCGATACGGGCAAGAATATCTCACCTACAAATTGCTGGAAATGTGTGTAATATCTGGAATAAATGTTGGCTCTACTAAGTGCTCTGACAGGCATAGGTGGTAACTGCGGCAGAACTCGGAAATAACTTTATCTGAAAGGGATCGATTCGGGGGTAACCACACCTGTTTCCATGAATTTTTCATAGCCGCCACTCTTTCTTTATTTCGTGCTACAGACCTTTTGAGATAGGTTTACGTCCTAGGAACTTTAATGAGGTCTTAAATTTGTTATGAAAGCTGCCGATGCGAGTGCTCGTAAGGGTTTTAAAAAGTTCTGCTTTACGGCAAATAGGTCGCGGTGCAAAAGTTTTTATGTAATTTTTAGTAACCAACTTTATATGTTTATGACAGTCTGTATAATTTGTCATATAGTTTTATGATATTATCAACTTTAAAATATTGTAAAACATAGTAAAACTCACATTTAATTTTGTTATTTAAGATGACTTACATCCAATACATCACCATTATTGTCGATGTGTGTCGATGGGTGACAAATTAACTAGAATTATTTTATTTTTCTCCCATAATATTAAAACGACATAATAAATAAATGGGCCTGTTATTTTAATTTAAATTACATAAGCACACGATTGAAAACAAAACACTGCTTAGACCAAAATATATAAAAATATTTTCACGCCACAGACCTCTATAACCCTAGATGCCGCAAATGCACTCATTTCTATGAAAACCGCGCGTGCCGAAATATGCGTAGGTATTATGACGTCACAGCGGCGATTTAGTGATGGGAAAATACTCGCGCATCAAAACGATTCAACGGAGTGCGACGCATAATAGTACTTACAAATTATTGGTGCCAAATAAAACTTCAAATGTGATTATGAAAAGTTTATTCATGTAAGATATTGTTATGTTATATAATATAGTTTTAAGTTAATCTAAAGTTACTATTAAGTAGGTATATGATTGGCTTAGTGGTACACACAAGTGACTTATCTAATTAATGAGACTTATTTAATTATTCTTTTGACCAAAAAACATAATAAAAATTTAAATCAAATCGTCGTTTTATTACTTATAATAAATACTATTTACAGATATTATATTTCACGAAGTCCGTTTAACTTTGGTTGTAGTTGTGTATACAAGTAGTTCGATTGTGTGCGTTAAGGTGGGGATCGTTGGCACCTACCTACACTAAACAATGTATAGGTACACGTGCATGCCGGCACACATTCATAATCAAACGGACTTCGTAAAACAGAATATCTCTAATTACTCTCCCTGAAATAAAATAAGCTTATTGTATAATTGTCTTTTGGTTACTGAAGATTTTATGTGTTTGGTTAAATAATGAAACCGAATATCAATATATTTATTTGCTACCGCCTTTATTAATCATCATCAGCATCAATCCACCTTTCTTTAATATAGGGGTCGCTTGGAAACCTGTAATGAAAATTTACTTAACGTTATTCTAATTCTTAACAAATAAATACAACATGAACAAATTTTACAAACATAATTTTCTTATAATTTTAATCAGTTAGTTTTACATAACTGGAATCGATGCATGTGCACAACACTATTTGCCTATTTGGTAAGATGAATGAGAATAACCTCTGTACCACGAAGCGCAACTACCCCTGAAAGTGTCGATCGATTCCGTGTTCACTGCTTGCTTTATATGAACTGATACAACACCTTTGGAACTAAATGCAGCAATGTAATTTGAACACGTAGTATGCACACATTTACATGTATTTTGGTGGTTTACATAGTAATAGACACAAATAAGATAAAATAATTGATTTATAAATAAAATACGCACAATTAAATAACAAATTTACTTACCGGTGAAAAGAAATATTTCCATGATCTCGGCTTACTTTTCTTGAATCAGTTTTACAAGATATTACGGCACAACTAGGCATTTTTCTGAGGAGCACTTTACGTTCGCCAACGATGACGGTCCGGACGGAACTAAATGACCGCAGTCAAAAAGTTGATCAATTATAATCTTTTTGACACGCAAAGTACGTACACTTGCGGTATCTAGGTTATAGAGGTCTGTGTTTCACGCGATAAGTACACCCCAATCCGGAACAACTGTTACCCAATACCTTAATGCCACTTTTGACAATCGACTGACATCCAACTGACAGTTCAATACAACAGGTGCATTATTTCGCGCTGGATTTTGTGGGCATTATGACGCCACGGCTTTCAAACATAAATGCCCTATTGCTTGCTCCACTTGAATTTGTTATAACAAATTGATATTGGATTATGTTATGATATACGTTGATGGTTATATCGGTTATATATGAACTGACTCTTTTAGTTGTAGTTTTATTTACAGATGCTGCAGGGCATCACAGATGTGTTAAAAGTATGTAGGTACTTATTTTAATAACACTACATCACAGAGGTGCTAGTCCAGTACAAACAGCCTTCGTAACCGAATTGTCCGATTGAGTACCGACGAGTGAAGTCCCTCCGGCCATTAGGCGATTTCGCACCGCCCGGTCATTAAGTCGACCACTCCGAGAGAAAGAGGCCTTACTACGAGATGACTACCTTATGGGACGATTGGGGTCCTATCTATGAAAATTATATTATTGTCACGTCACAGAATCTCCTTCGGGATAGAACAGCATCTCGATGGAAGGTATTTGGTCGATTTTGAGGTCATTTAATGTTATCACATATTCCATGTTTTAAAGTTAAATTATATTATATTACTTAATATATTAGTGAGTTGTTGCTAGTCTATATCTCTTTTATTATTTGTCTTTTGCGCTTCTACAACGCGCGCATTGAATAATGGTAGCTAGATAGCACTGCACAATATACTATCATACTCGTACAATAGAGTGCCATTTTATTTATATTATAAATATTATAGTTTAATATTTTATGTCCCACAACATTAGAGTTAAAGAAGGCAACAAGTTGAATTATAGTATTTAAATAAATCAATTACCCTACTTATACAATTATGCCCTTTAATCCAAAACCGTATCATACATACTCGTACTTTAACATTATTTATAAATTCTGACGTTCCTTAACATGTCAGTAGTATCTCCCATTCATTTAGGCATGCTCGTTAGAAATTCTTAGTCGGACCTCTCGAGCACGGCTCGACGGAGTGGTCTCAGTGTGAGAGACTTCACGGAACCAACTTTGACCAACCTGGTGCTTCAAAAAGTGATTAACTCTTGTCATTCGTATTCGGTCCGGATTTTAGTTGCCTTTTAGATCTACGTTAGAGGCATACGGGTGTTTTTAGGTGTTTTAAATTGTTAAAGGGAGGCGTTTGTATGATATGCAATGGCTTTTAACTGTTAGCAAGGTGATTATATATTGATAGACATGATAAATTGGAGGAATAACGTATCCGGGAAAAGTTCATCTGCTATTACCTACTTGAAGAGGTTGGGATCAAAAGAAATATCAAATCGTGACTTAAATATGTACAGTTTAACGGCAATTAAAGTTTTCAATAACACTTTTGTTTGTAAGGCAAGTTTAATTTATAAGAATTGTGTTTTTAGGCAAGAATATGTAAGCTTATATAAGTAATATGCGAATATTGTCTAAAACATTAATATATCCCCTCTACAATATAAAATGTTAGTCTTTGTAAATAATTACCATATTACCAGAGCGTACGATAATATATTAAATATACTGACAAGCATAGTTCATAACACTCCGACTAGAGTGACGTTAAAGTTTATGAAGTTAATAAATATGTCAACTACCTGTTCCCCGTAGGATGAACCAGAGTTTAGATTTAATTTTCGTCTGAGCTAGGTTTAAAGTTAGTTCATAATAGGAATACGGCTATTACTTAAATATCTTTTCCAAAACAGTGAATATTTACACATACATCACGCTCTAGAGGGAGCTGGTAGAAATAGCGGATCGCGTTCTATACATTGATAATATGTATATAATTACGAATTCTGAATCTAAGGTACTATTTATATACACAGTATATATTGCCGCTTATTAAATTAATTTTAAAGTATTCAGTATATAAGCATAAAGTATATAAGCTTGTATATTTTCTGAGCTAGTAAATATTTTATTTTGCGGATTGACTTGAAATAGTATTATACTATCTCAAATACATCTTTTTGGAGTAGTCTGCCGACTAATTATCAATCAATCAATCAATCAATCAGCCTATGACAGTCCACTGCTGGACGTAGGCCTCCCCAAGGTAACGCCACAAAACACGATCACTCGTGGCCCTCAGCCAACCACTACCAGCGACCTTCCTCAGGTCATCAGTCCACCTGGCAGGGGGGCGTCCTACACTACGTTTACCGAGACGTGGTCGCCATTCGAGAACCGCTTTGCTCCAACGGTCGTCGGTTCTGCGACAGACGTGACCGGCCCACTGCCACTTCAGCTTGCAACATCGATAGACAATGTCTACGACATTGGTTCTCTGCCGGATAATCTCGTTCCGGACTCTGTCCCTTAACGAGATACCCAGCATCGAACGTTCCATTGCTCGCTGAGCGACATGTAATCGGTGAGCCAGCCCGACCGTCATGTTCCACGTCTCGGCACCGTATGTCATTACAGGTAGGACGCACTGATTAAAAACCCTGGTCTTAAGACACTGCGGTAGTGGCGACGAGAAGATATGACGCAACTTCCCGAATGCTGCCCAGCCCAGCTGCACTCTTCTGGAAATCTCACGCTCGAAGCCGACTAATTAACCATATAATAATTCTAATCAAATAAACCTACATAAATAAATTATTATCAAATTTTTAATAACACAAATATTATGAAAACCCTCCTCATATAATAACATAAAACACAGTACAAATTATTACCAAATGCCGTCACAAACGGGATTATTATGTGGTTTTCTTCCCTACGATGTATCGATAATACATTTGTGGTTCAAACTATACGTCATATATCTAGGACTAGTAACTAAACAATATATTTGGAAAGCAAAGCTAATAGCTTCTGCAATTAACATTGTCATGAACGCGTATTTGTGTATGTTAACTCCGCAGCGCAAAGCCAATTTATGTAAATGAGTTCAAGCTCTCGGGTCTCATTAGGGATTAGCTTGAGGTACTGGGTATCGGGACAGGTTTAAAATTATCAGATATGAGCTTAGGATAATACTTGGTAATATAAAGGTCGAAATATTAGCGTCATTTGAATGGGAAAAACTGAAAATTTAGCACCACATAAGAAAATAATGATTTACGTTAATAATCTAAAGTTAATAAGTAAAAATAGTCAGATACTTAAGTATTTGCTATAGCCATGGATATCCAGCCCATTGCTGTGTCAATTAAATTAGCCTACACGCTGAGTTATTAAAGTTTATTACTCGTTTCCTAACGTACACGTATTTATATGTGTATTCACGTTTGCGATAGATTACAGTCAATCGATCTAAAAGTAAGATTTTATCAAATCGGTCAAGCCTTACTCCTAACTAAATCCATTAGGAAATTATCATCTCTCTTGTTGTTGTTAAATAAGAATATAAGCCGCTTTTACCTGAATATATGTAGTGAAACAAGCCACTTTAAAACAACTATTTTAGCAAGAAGTGTACCAACGGGTAAACTAGTTAGCTTGTAAAACGTAAAAGCCCCGTGCTAGTTCGTTACTGCGAAGAATGTTCTAGAAGTTTAAGTGTGCAATGTGTGAGTTATTTTACTACAGGAAGTAGTGGGTTTTAATGGTGTGTTTTATTATTTTTCCAACTTCATTAGATTCTTTGGATACGATTTACATACAAACTTTTAAGGAGTATGTAAAAATACTTCTGAAGACTAAGTAGTTAGAACATAAATTTTTCATACTTATCTGCCATCCTAGCTAAAGTGGTTAGCTTTTATTTAGCATTTAAAATTATATTATACTTGTAAGTTAAGTACATGAATTTGTTATGACGTCTTGGGTCTAAGCAACTGTATTTATCATTTTTTTTATATGTTCCAAAATTAAAGTGCATGCTAGCTGTTGCTATGTAAATCTACATTACAAATACTAGAAAAATCCAATCCAAAAGATTAAAATAACATTTCAGGCTCCATTACTAAACAAATGTTTTCCATTTAAACCGAGTAACAGTTAAACATCCTCCTTTAAGAAAACTCTATACTCACTCCACTCTCTCAGCAAAGGAAAGCGCCATAAATGAATCTTTCACTTGCAGACCAGTAAGAAACTTTATACTGTACTCATAAACTTACTCCCGGCAAACATCTGAATGCAACTACTGAATGGAAATTTTTCAGCTCTTTATTATTTGGGAACGATGCAATGACGTGAACTAAAATATCCAAAGTATTGACTAACAGTGTAGTTTCAAAAGGGTATCACAGTACTATTTTGTTGTACATATATTAATAATTATGAATACATGTACGTACTGTAAATAAATGTTATTATATTGATTGATAAAGAACCAATCTCTTATATTGTTAAGATTCATATTTAGAGTTTCTACAAGTTTGTAGTGAATTTCTTGACAACTAACAAACTATGCAAACAACCTATCGATTCAATCACTTCGAATGGTAATACATTTGCGAATCGTTACAGTTGCAAACAATTTAGTGACGACAAGTAAGTTTAAAAAGAAATTGGAGATAGTTAGTTAAAATTATCAGCATCACAAAAAAGGAAACGAACTTTAATATAAAAATTCATTTGAGTCGTATCTCGCATTCACAAAGAGTGAAATGTAAGTGAGCCTATTTGCAGGGTTCCTTTACAAACTGAATGCAACTGTGTAAAAGAAACTTCTCTGAGCGTAACCGCTTGTTCCCTGTACAGGCCCACTCACAGCCTAGATTTGTTCAGCTTAATTTGAAATGAGAATTTTTCGCTTATCCAACTACCACGGAATTCATAACTTCACTGAAAAGAATTGTTTTAGTATAAACTAAGAGTATCAATTTAATATAAAGTATTAAAAAGTAGCTAATGAGTTATGAGACCCGAGTTACGTAAGTTAGGATTTACATAAATATATGTCGTTTACATTGAGTACTAACTATTTGGTCAACACGTGGATTCAAGGTGGCCATAGAATTACTACCTGACACCTGAACCACTGACTACCCCACACGGGTTAATGGTCATGAACGCGTTTGTCTTTGTTTGTCTATATATTCTTTATTCGCTATTGGAGTGGACAGAACATAAGTGACATAATAGTTCCTTTATAACGGTGGTCAGGTTACCCAATTAATGTATCCGATTACTGTTATATATACATTACCTCTCTGTATTTGAACTAAACCTGACAATCACTTATAAAGTTCAACAAAAGCCAAATAACGTATCAACTTGAGGCATGTTGTAAGAACAGTAACAAACACTAATCTATTATTCAACGGAAGCACTATTTACATATTAACTCGGATAGAGAGAATGCTTAGTCTCGAACTAAATATTAAGAGGCACTTTCTATTAATGATCCTCTTTTCTTAGAAGTATTTCTTTCCTTTGGCAGCGTCTGTGTGAGCTCCCGCATTATTCATCCTTTGTGCTCTACCGCTACATAACTGTCTAAAGTGGCTGAAATTACAGGATGGAGCGAAATATTCCTCATATACACATACAGTTTATCTCTTTTGAGCCTGCCAGTGTCTCATTTACATACAATTCCTTTGTATAGGAATTTTGTCAACAAAAGAAGGTTCTTTGTTTCCTTAAAAAACCCGTCACGTATTACGTTTACGATTACAAATGACATGTCGTGATGAGATCACAGATTACGAAAAAGGTGTGTTATGTTCTACATCATTATTCAGCAAGTAGCCACAAATCATAATAATTGTAATATAACCTATCTTACCTTCTACTAACAGAAATAATTTACTATTAAGTACTTTTCACTTAAAAAAATCAATACACTTTTTAATGATAAACAAGTAGTAAGTACAAGTCGAACTAGCATTTTATTTATTTACAAAAACTACAATTTCGCTACAGCAAAGCGAAAATTTAGATTAGTTTGTTATTTTTCCCTTTGCTCCCAAGTTGTGTTCGGAACAAAAACGTGCCAATTTCAAAATTAACGAGTCTTTTAGTTTCACGTCCCAAAGTTTCGCTTAAAAAGCAATTTTGTGTCGCCCTCTATACGGATGTTGCAATTTTTCATTCTGGTTTGTCTGCACGAAAGCTTAGCGCTTGTTGTTTTATAATACAAGGGTTTATAAGCAACTGTATTTTATTTTTACCCTCTTTTCATATGCACTCACATATCATGGAAAATGTGAACATAATTCCTAAACTTGGTGGGTTCTGGTAATTCTTAAAGGTATACTTTGTGTGCGCAAATAAAGAAGCATTATTATATCAAAAAGCATAGGCGTGTAAGCATTATTGGAACCATACATATACGTACGAAAAAGATAACCTAGATGTAATGTTCTCTCTGCGCATTTTAGTAAACATTATGTAGTATTATGTTTAATGTTTCTTTTATTATATAATCGTCATTGATATAAACAATATTATTTATTAATAACTAACGTATAGAATTTTAAAATAATAGGATATGGCATCGTGAATCTCTGGCTCCGCAAGGTCTCAGTTTCGGGTCAATACAAATTTTCATTAAGTCTGTCTCACGTAATCCCACTTTATTTCATCGAGTCTGGATTGACTCATTAAAATTTAATACTGTTTGTTTTAGGAAGCCAAACTTAAAGTAAAGGATCCAAAGGTGAATTTATATTAGCCGAAGAAAAAAGACGCGAAAATAAATTCAGCTCACGACCCGTTTAATTCTCCCTTAGAGGAAATCCAGTGATCTAATATTCCCGATGAGCTTCCAAGCGTTTTGTACTAAGTAGAAAATCCAATTCACGTGGCACTTTATCGCGAGGTTTTATTAAAATTTTAAGCTCGTTATGTATGATTGTTTGAGCCGGTTCAGAACCTTTTTTGCTTTGTAAGTTGAAATATACAGTAACAGTAAAAGGTATACAAGACGAAAATTTGGAACTTTTTAAGGTTCAAGTGTAAACAGGACTAGTGGTAGTAACAATAAATGTCTTCATA
Organism: Leucoptera coffeella; assembly: GCA_030578115.1. Classification (NCBI taxonomy): domain Eukaryota; kingdom Metazoa; phylum Arthropoda; class Insecta; order Lepidoptera; family Lyonetiidae; genus Leucoptera; species Leucoptera coffeella. The sequence continues at coordinate 60,743 of JAMBLF010001206.1, forward strand.
ATTTTTACAGTATACGATCAATGACATGTTTCATATGTTAAGTTTGATAAACTCGATAAATATTGTGATGTTTCAAAAGTATGCACATTAATAAAATTTGTAATTATTTCCCAGTTTGCTTTCAGTTTAATATTACAGCTTAATTGATTCACCGTGTATATATATTATATATTAGAATATTAATGAAAACATTAAATTAGTCCCATGAAAAAAATGTACTGAAGTGATATTTATATAACCTCTCTGTACTTTTCTTTGCGTTGCAACAAAATATAATCTTTCTATATTTATTGATGACAAATTAATAAAACATTTTATTTCATAAAGTCGTTTTCCCTATTCTTATAGTTTTTTATGCACATAAGCACAGATAATATAATACTACAATATAGACATAAGTATGGCCTAGTATAGTATTCTTATATCCGTGGTGTGGCCTTTTGTTACATGGTTACAATGTAGCATTTGCGTAAAATACATCTGACACCACATATCAATAGCTCCTGCAAGACTCAGCCTAAGAAACTCATTTTGTTACGTTCCAAATCAACGCCCTTGACAATTTCAACGCTTTTGCTAAGGCCATAAAGTCCAGATTGCAATAAAACCAACTTATATCACTTTGTAAGTGATACGCGATGCGAAGTATCTTTTGCTTAGAAGTTTTCGTCAGCTCAAAATATTGCTGAGTTGGCATGAGTGTGCTATGTAGACATAATATGATAAATTCTATAATACGAATGCTATATAAACCAAGTCCATGTCAACTTAATGTCAAGGTTTAAGTCAGCACACTTTTCATAAAGTAGAAAACAGTAGAATCTTGTTTTTTTAAACGTTTGTTTCGTTAAACTTTTACTATTCGTCAATAGATGGCACTTATACAAAAGTAAACACTTAAGACGACGTTAAATATATGGAAAAATATTGTCATTAATAGATGCTAAACTTTCTTTTATTATTAACATAAATATTACTTAATTTTCAAACAAACGTATTTTTATATATTTTAATCTTCTCAAAGACTTATATTTCGAAGAAACTGCAACAATTCAGATCTCTTTTGTAATCACGCAGTTATTCCTAAGCTTCCAACAAACAAAGCAACTAAAAAATTAAATTAAAACTGTTGGAGTCATTCCATTGGAAAAGCGAATACTGAGCAAAACCAAAGCTGAAAGGATTAAAAGGACAAAAATAAATTTACTTTCAGTCAAAGGAAAAATTGTTTACCAAGATCTAGATTGATACAAACGCTTTTACCTTTCTCAGTATTATATTGCCTTTGGAATGAAAATTATTTCTCTGTGAAATAAAGAAGACTAATTGTATTGCGTTTGCCCTTTACTGGATTATGCTTTGGGGGCTTAGTGTTAATATAATCGTTTGAAAATCCTCTTATAAAGATATTAAATGGCATAACTTTGTATTATAGTTTAAAAATGTGATATATGGACTAAATTACGTTAAATAAGTAATATATATAGGATTATTGGGGCATGACTTGTAACACGTACAGTCATGATCGTAAAATACGAATAGAACCGAATTAATTTCGGTTAAATGAATACATATCTCGCCCGTTACACTGTAGAGGGGTAGGCAGAGATCACGGATCCATTTGTACTGACCCTGACTCTTGATTCTTCCCTTTATTGACACTCATATACCTCTCATACACAATCGGCAGTCAAAGGTACTTCTAACCTCACTGTTCTCTTTTCAGTTACTTTATATTAAAATTATATAGTGTCGAGCAAGGTACCTTAATAGTGATTAATGGTATTATGTTATATAAACCTTACCACATTGTAATTTGATCACCCCTGATCGGCGCTACCTGAAAACGGTGACAGATATTAATTTGCCAACCCAATGCCGAAACTATGCGAAGTTTCCCCAGAGAATGAACTTAATTGGGTCCCTGGATTCTCTGAATTACGCACATTCATCCAAATATGGTACGGTCGACAAGATATTTGCTTTCATTACGAAAATGGATTTTAATGTCTATATTGTAGTTGTGATAAGCTAATTATAATTTTACAATGGTTTACATTGTCAAATAATTGTTTTACTGATTTGGTAATAAAAACGATTATTATTATTAATTACCTAATGACCAAATCGAAATACATGTGTAATGTTCGTTAGTCATTCTTTTATGACAAAACAGTGAGAGAATAATAATTGACGCAAAAGTATATTAAAAATAATACAATAAATTCTAGTAAATACGATCTAAAATAAATAAACCAATTAATAAAAAGACATACATCAATCAATATCTCTGCAGTGTTGGCAAATAGCCAAAAATATAGCCCATGCAGTTCAAAGAAACCTTTTCAATATAAACCTTTCACGACGGACACAAGTATAATTCTAAAATAAAAATTCTAACAAAGAATTCGTTCAAAGGAACTTCATTGTCAACCCTACATATTTCAGTAGGCACTTGGAACTTTTGCAGTTTATATCTTGTAAAACGAACTTGGCTTCCCTAACAGAATGGACGTAGAGTGAGTGATCCATATTTGGAATTTTATAGATCGTAGAACTAGAATGTGCATTGAAGTTATAGTATTTCAGGGAAGTTATTCCATTATGTCAGCGTCAGTAGTCTAGTTCTTTAAGATTTAAGTATTATATAGATTTCTACAGTTATTTACCATTGTCTTTATATTTTAAGCTATGGTAAACCTAACCAATGAGATACTATGTCTCCGAACTTCTGACGACTTTATATCGATTACAGACTTTATATCGCGATTGAATATGATTAGCGTTGTTTCAGTTAATCATCCATTAACGTTCTATTTTTATTCCTCTATGACACTCATAAAATATCAAAGAAACAGCTGATAAGGTTACAGTACATAAAGTAAATAGATAATTACGTAAAATAAACTAACAACTAATTTCTTCTTTCCAGAAACGAAAAGTTCTACACGTGTTGCGATGAGCCCTATCTGGACATCACATTCAACATCACGATGAGAAGAAAGACGCTGTTCTACACGGTGAACATCATCATTCCTTGCATGGGGATCTCTTTTCTTACCGTGCTCACTTTTTATCTGCCTTCGGATAGCGGGGAGAAGGTAAGGAATAACTATTATTTTGAGAGTTTACTATACTCATATGGTATATGAATGAATGTGACAGCTACCTAGTTTTTGGGATACATAGATATTCATTGACGTCCTTTTTTTCGGGGTGGAGACAACCTTGGACACATGAAAACATCTTCTTAGTCATTTATTAGCATGTATATTGAGTTTTTGATATCATATTTTATTAATTGGCTACATAGTCAAAAATGGCTGAGAATTCGGTCGTTAATTTTTGGATATCGAGTAAAATCTACTGTTTTTCTCACGGTATTTTTTTCTCACTCACATATAAATACATGTCTTATGTTCACGGCTCTAAATCCCACCTAGATAGTCAGTGACTGTGGATTAAGGATAAAACAAATATATTCATGCCTCAAGTCCTACTGAGAAAGGCAGGGTTCATTCATCGTCACCTCCAACGATCTTGATAAATCTCTCTCGCCTCATTTACATCAATTAACCTTCTCATACTTGTTCCTTCATTACTCTTCTACGCACCTGCCTTTATAAGATTATATGAATTTTATCTCAACATTTTCTTCGTAGCGTCCTCTTCTGTCCTTACTATGACATCCTTTAATTCAATAAATCATTTTCATAGATATTATTGCACCTATTTATTCCAACAAACACCATCATATTTATTTTTACAAACACACATATCACGCCTGTTTCCTTATAGGAGAGTATGCAGATATCACCCTTTTTAAATATGTCGTCTATCTGAATGTCTTATGTGCTATTGGGCAGACCCCTACGTTTATAATTTACTTATTACCACCGAGTGTATATGAAGAGGAGGATAAGTGTCAATGAAGCGAAAGTGGTTTGTGAAGATCGGGACGATGATAATGTATGATCTATAATTTAAATGTACATAAATAGATGTATATTGTAGATCATACATATTATCATACTATACGTTTATCTACTTGTACGTATACAGAAATATCAGCAAACGTTACCCTCCATTGTAATATAAATACTTGACATGGCAACCCTTAACCCATTTCGGCGCAAACGGCATGCGCTCGCAGCAAACGCCCTAACTCATTTTTTGTTATAAATAAAATTGACGTAAAGGGCACTTATACCCTTTGGCCGAATGAAGTAGCCTTGCTTTGAAATAATTTGTGAGTGAGTGAATGCTACAGATGTGTATGGAGTTTGTACAATCGGCGTTTTATGGTGTAGTGTGGTGGTTGTTTGGATTTTAAAATTAGGTAGTGTTATGTAATATATTCGTGCTGAAAGAAATTAAATGTTTTTACATTAGCTTAAATATATTTTTACATTTGTATTTTGAAATAAAAGTCGAATGAAAACTATCAAATCCATTGACTTATAGGTGTATCAGAGAAATCGATAAGATTAGTAGAGTATTTAATTTCACGTCGTTTAAGAAACATTCAAAAATTACCTTTAATACTCAACTTTCCATTTCATATACAAAAAATGAAGCATACAAAAAAAAACAAAAACAAACGCATTCACGACCATTAACCCTTGCGGGGTAGTCAGAGGTTCAGGTGTCCATCTCCGCAATTGCGAAGGTAGTAATTCTATGGACACCTCGAACCCACGTGTTAACCAGATAGTCAGTACTCAATGTGACAGGTGGTCAGCCATGTCGCCATTTACAAGCACTAACTATTGCCTGTTCGACGAACAGGTAGGTTTCCTCACGATGTTTTCCCTCACCGTATAATTCAACGCATTTCGTAAATGTGTTTTTATTACGAAAATGTACATAGAAATTCATTAAACTTCATTTCTATTGGTACATGCTCAAACGGGATTTGAACCCTGTACCCACTGATACAGAGCCAAGCCCCAAACAACTGTACTACGTCGAATTTTGAAGCATACACTACATGTTAATAAAATTTTATCCACCAAATTAAGGCTTATACTGCACTGTTGTATATTATAAAACCTTGAAGAACAATTACCCGTACACAAAATAAAACTTGAAAGCTTTGTAGAAGTTGCTATTTTTATTCCCTCACCTTCAGGGAGGTTGAGCCGGAGTTTTCCAAGCGTGAAGTGTGACACGTTTATTCTCAGTCAATCTCTAACAATGCATGCTTTGCCTTATACTGGTCTTTGAGTAGTGCGAAGGCTTTTACTTTGATGTTATAAGTAACGCTAAAATAGTGATTGGCTTGAGTGCTCCACATTAGCAAATAGTTAAAGTCTAAGGCTATCATGTAATGGTTGATAATGATTTACGATTTTATTTAGACAAGAAGCAACAATTTAGATTTAGTTGTAAATGAAACTTATTGAGTTATTGCGCTTTTTTATACATATGTTTTACACAATTTGCTGTGTAGCTAAAAACTGATTTTTCAGTATAAAGATTGTATGTAGTTGTTAATTTTAGGTAAAACATTCGATTTGTAGCGCTAACAAATATTTTGTAAAATCGAGGACATCTAAAGCATACACTAGTATGTATAGTATTCTAATATGTATGCCTAAAGTAAATGTAAAAAAATCTAGGCCACAGTAAAAATGTTCTAGTCTTATTAGCTATTACATACATATACATTCACGTCCTTTAATCCCTTTCGGGGTGGACAGAACGTCAGAGATATAATATATCATAGGTTACTTTTTATCATGAATATTGGAGGTTGCGATGGATTATTGGTGATAGATTACTAGCACATCGCCAAAATAATATTTTGGGTGAAGAATATAATTCTTTTTACCACTGGTCGCCTTCTACTACATGGCGGCAAGACCGGCAATTAATTAGCATTATTTCTACGTCCCAGTCATTCTATTAATATTTCAAGTATTTTATTCAGTATTAGTCATTCATAATAATAAAAAGTAACTCCTTACGTATAACATAAAAGATCTACTTATCAAAGTCTCGGTTATTCATTTTTCACCACCATCTATTTTTCAACCATAGCAATTATTCAAATAGACACTCCCTACCACATATTGTTCCCGACCACAGCCCTACTCGTATCCCTTAAAACCTCATGTCTGATCTATAAGATGGCGCCACTTGTTCTAAAATTGATGTATAAAGAAAAAATATTTACATACGGTACACATAGAAAAAAAGAGAGAAGATTAGAAATGTAAATAATGTAAGAGATGCACATAAAAATATCAATGATTTTCCATTTTAATATACGTTAAATTATTGAACATTATACATAAATCTTTCATAAATAATATATTGTATCTAAGACTGGCAGTTAATATTTTGAATAATATCCTAAGCACGTATTCTACAGGGAATCACGTCCTTTAATCATTGTAGAGCTTAGACTATTGACCCACAATAGCAAACGGATTCTCAAAGGAAAACATCATGAGGAAATGTACCCATTCCTCCAAACAAATAAAAGGCAGTGCTGGTAATTGGTGACACGGCTTACCACTGACATTGAGTATTAACCATGGAGTAATTAATAAGAGGAGTGGGCCTTACGCAATATTTGTATGGAAACTAGCGTGGCACTACGCGGGGTGAAACGAGGTACGCGTGATGGAGGGGGGATATTACAACCAATCAAAACACGGAATCGGCCAATCAAATAGGTATCTTCTTTCTACTACACATTTTTAGACTCCGCACCAATTAAAACACGCCATTTGGCCTCCGCACCGCGTAACAGGCTCCATACGCCGGGTCCTCTTTATATTTGGTTCGAGGTATTAACTATCTGGTCAACACGATGGCTGGTGGCTATAGAGTTACTACCTCCTCCTTTTACGTTACGTTAATACGACTTCCGTGGCGCGATCGGTTAGACACCTGAACGCTAATCGTGAGATCCCGGGTTCGATTCCCGGTGGAGGCAGAGTTAAGAACTACGCTTTTCTACTGCTTTCCAGTCTGGTCGTTGATTATATATGCTATATATGTATTTATCTATATAATATGTATACATTTCTTAAATATACGTTGACTAGTACACTTAACACAAGTCTTAAATGAACTTACCACGGGGCTAGCTCAATTGGTGTAATAATGTCCAAATATTATTATTATTACCTCCGCAATTTGGAGGCGAATCTTTGACTATACCCCAAGGGTTTATGGTCGTGAAAGTGTTTATTTGTGTTTTGTTGTAACTCAGTTCCACGCTTATTCTAGAATAAATCATAAGTATATCCATTGAACCTTTTCCCATTTACGAAAGGGCGGAATATGAGTATATAAAACATCGGTCTACATTAGGAAATGACATGAGAAGGCGTTAGCGAATATAGATAGCCTATTTTCCTACTTCGCGCTGTTTGATATACACCCATGTACATTTCGAATCTGTTCTGAAAATAGTATTGTAAACCATGCTCTACCTATCTACATTTTGACAAAGAATAGTATGAAATAATATTGTTATAGTATATAATATATATATGTATACAAACAAGAAGACGACCTACGCTGGTTGGCCGGCATTGAATGGATGCGAACGACCACTGACAGGGAGAAGTGGCGTCATTTGGGGAAGGCCTATGTCCAACAGTGGATTAATTCAGGCTGATGATGATGATATATACAAACATCTCACCCTTGTTTCGTCACAGCGGCGTTGGCAGAAATTTACGGCTAGGACTATTTCCCGTTCCTTGCAGCCACTTACGTTTGATTGGCAATCTCTACATACATACTTGGCGCTTATAAATCTTCTCTCATCATAGATACTTATGATAGCATCTTTTTCTTTTTATGTCTCGTATCTAATTATCGTAGATATGTTAAATATGACTGACACTTACATAACCACCGAATAATACGTACTAAAATACGAATCTCTTTAATAAAACTGCAACGTCAAAGTTATCTGATCTTTCATAGAGGTGTCATCTTTAAAGTTTCATCTTTACAAAGGCTTTGATATGCAGAAAAAAGCTATTGTTACAGTTTCAAAGTTTTCTTAACAAAACCCTTATGAAATGGTAATTTCCCATTTAGTGTTGTAATCTAATATTATATATCCGCTAGTTCAGAGCATTCAAGCTTTCAGTAGAGTATTTGAAAGCACCTTACAAAGTTTTGAAATAACAGGAACGGCGTTAAAAAGTAGTAACAAATACATATTTATTTTGTAATATTTCCTATTAATTTTTGTGGTACCCACTAAGGAATATGCTAAATTCTATAGAATATCTATACTACAACTTCTATACAATATATTTTCTTAGTGTGTACGTCTTTTTTGATTTAAAAGAGTCCTTTATTTCCTTCCGCAATGCATTTTCACCTACCCTAAGTTTATTTTATTTTTAACATATTATTTTAACCTGTTCTCTCTACTCTAAAAGAGTACAAACCCCACTCAATAAACGTCCGACTACGAGTAGTATTTGTGACATCATAAATTCCTTTTAAACACCGCTCTTTCTTCACATAAAGCGAACAGCAGAAGTCTGCGAACGTAACAATGTACCTTTTTGCCACTTTCACACAATCGCTGGAAATATTTCACTCGGCGCCTTATAAATAAAATTGGCTAAGTGGTGCCTATTGTACCCTGGGGTCAAATGAACAATAATACCTTTCCCGAGCAAAGTAACCTGTTAGGTTCGGATTGTTACGGTTATTATGCTGCTCTTTCATAACACTTTCCTTAACAGCTGTTATTGGGTTGTGAATTGTACAAGTTTGTGTAAACGCTGCTTGAGTTGTTGTTGGTTGAGTTGTAGATTATGTAAATTTCGAGCTTTTCTAACTAGGAAGAATTCTTTATTAAATAGATACATGCTTCATGTTCATTTCTTAAAAGACTGAGTTAAATTACAATTAGGAACCTCCTTAAGTAGATATGCTTCACGCTTTTTAAAGGCGATTTGAACATTTCATCATAAAGTCAACGTCAAACATGAAAGATATTTTTTTCGTAGCAATCTGCACTCTGCCCCAACAAAGGGCTTCTGGCATTAGAAGTTCAATAATGACATAAATTACATGTATAAAGTATAAATAAATAGACGTATTCCTATAAGATTAAAAGCCTTTTTCACAAAACTACACTCAAATAAAAGCCAAAAGGATTCCAGGTTTTCCAGGAACCAAATTACACGAGTACCTAACTTCTCAAATAAATGTCGACCTACAGAACTTTAATACAACAAATGGAAAGGCATCTTATCTGTTCCCCGATACAAGTTATTATCCTGAACTTGGGTAATCTTTGTCCAGGAACATCCGCTGGCCAAACCCGTCTTAATAAAAGGCTCGGTTTATTAGGAAACTTCTCATTAAAAGCGTTGATTCGTTTAGCGAAGGACCAACTTTTTCCCTTAGAACTTGTTTTCTGCGGAAGAGATCAAAAATTAAGGGTTAGTCCACAGAGCTCGTAACGGGATCCGCTGGGAATGGTACGAGTAATTGTGATTAAATAATACGGGATTTGTTATTATATAATTTTATTTCTTGTTCTACAAAACTATATAAAACTGAAGTGGGGTTTTCAGTACCGTTCATGTTATTTCTCTGTTATTGTAAAATACATTTATATTATATTCACATTAATGTATAGAAACTTTTTTTAAGGTAGCCCGAGTTTTTCTTACAAACATTAATTAATTTCTTTGGTTTCAAAATCATTTTTCTTTTATTATATGGTGTATCAAACATGTGTTGTTTATCTACGAATACACACGATGTAGACATTGTTTTGACATTGTGTGAAATATGTGATAAAATCATCTTTGAGTTTAAATTTAGGACTGAAGCTTAATAAAATAAACCACACGTATAGAGATAAATTCAAGTATCTGATCCCATCGGATTAGGAAAAGACGATCGATGACTTTCCTACGCCATGGTGATAAATTTCTTTCAACTTTAGGTTATTATTTATAATACCTGTACATCAGCCCTAGTACCTTACATATATCTATGCAGCATATATATCAGCACATATATCTCAGCTATAAAATATGTCTCCTATTTGATATATAAGTATGTATATAACGTTCTTCAAAGCCTTCCTTTTCCAACCCTACCGTTCACCCTTGCTCTATAAATTCCTTTCGTAACCCTTCTTACATCCATTCGCTCTACATAACTATAGTTCAATCGGTATTCACTTGTTCCAATAACAAGCCAACCTTGAGTATATTATTAATCAAGTCAAAGGCATAATAATCTAATCAAAAGGTATAATCTTGAAATAAATAAAAAAGTCCTTTAATCTCGCGCAAAGGAAAGCATTCATATTGGGGTATTGATATGGAACATTGATGACAGGTTGCTAGCCTATCGTCCAATACACTGCATAGTAGCAACTAGGGTAAAGTAGCATCCTTGCTAAAAGAATACGTTTCAGACTAGTACGAACAAAGATATTGTAAATTATTTGTTTTTATTATTTGAGAAGCCACTGTTTCAAAAGAATTTTATAAAAACTAATTTACGACTCAAAAGGAACAGTACAAAACATTTTGTGCAGCAAAGACTGCAGCTAAGTGGCAATAACTCATCACAATTTACAGATCAAGTTTTCATGGAATCTTTTGTCTTACCTAGTTTTATAACTTAAAGATATTTAAAACACAATAAGCTATCTTTCGGCTCAGGAGCTCAAGATGATACTTTCTTTTCTTTATTGTATGAAATCTAGTATATAAACTTTTCACATCTCTATATACAACTAATAGAAATCATTTGTCATCAATTCTGTTAAAGTTGGTGTTTTATGTCACTATGTCCAGGTACTGACTTGCATATTTTGAAGAATAAAGAGTTACTCTTACAGTATATTTACCCTTACCCTTACTTAACTTTAGTTATTCTTTGCTAATATGTCGTTAACAACTACTTGTAAAAGTCATATACTTGCTGTATCGTTTAGACCATATGAAAGAAACATGTACCTACAAAATTAATGTCAAAAATTCAACAAAACCTTTAAATAATATAAATCCTTAGCTTCATCTACTTTTTCCTACACTGTGGTCATCAAGAACTTTCGTCGAGCACCAATTTGGCCGGACAAAATCAGAAATTGCCTTTTATTAAGGGATCCGATATGGTTGGTTGGATGGATCACTCAAATTACTTTTGCGCCTCACAGTTCCACCTCCCAGGCAATTACTGGGAGATTCGTGTGATGGCTTTCCTTTCTTTTTATCATGGTGAGGAATTTTCCTCATCAATCAGACGAGATTCTTACTCTATTCGGGGTTCGAGTGTTTTTAGTAGCCTTGTGGAATATGAACTATCAAACAAATCACTGCAATCAATATGCAATAACGATTTGTAGCAGTATTAATGTTTTAAACATTTAAAAAAGAATATAATGTGATTAACACACTGAGCGCCACGTTGGTCACCGGTGACCTATGCTAATGAAGGAAATGCATTTTAAGAAAAAAACTTGGTAGAGAAAGGGTGTCAATGCTTATGATAATACGAGTACTTTATTTGACGAAGTATCGTACATTTTATACTTTTTATACATCGTCGGGTAATTAATTGTACACTTTTTTTGCCATTTTGCCTACAGCGTTAAGTTTACTAGACAAATATGAATCCGATATCTTATTATGAAGATAAGTTTAGCCATTTTTATACGACAATATTTACAAAATTATCTTTTTAATATCCTTTAGTGCAATCCATTTCTTTAATATTATTTAATTATCTTAAATCTGTATAAATTAACTTAACTTGTGCATTTCATTTCTCTAAAATATTTCTTAACCTATAATTAAACTGTATAAATTAACACTATTTCCAATTTGTACTACAATACAATACGTCGGACAATACCGGAGTAAATTAAATTATAAATAAGTCCCCAAAAAGGTGCCAAAAGACCAGCCAGTACATACATACGGTCGCAACCACTTAACCCTTCAGAATTCCACTTCACACTAGAATACCGAGAGTGAGATTGTTCGCATACTTCGCGTCCATAGCGGGAATTCTACGGCTGGAATATGCCCTGGATTGCAAAGCCTTTCCTAGATTTTTAGTTTCATTGTTGACTGTAATATTACGTATTAAAACCTATTGTTACTTAACAATACACCAAAATATTATACCATATGCATATCGCATGTATAAAGACCCCTAAAAGTGTGGCAAAAGTTACTAAAAATATATTAAATCTCAGAGGTTATATCTATCCAAGAAGAAATTAACGGACTTAAATGTATTTACATATAATAATTAATATGCATTCATAACCGTAAAACCCTTGTGGGGGAGTCAGAGTTTGAACGTCGACTGAGCATTATGCTAGCATATCATTATGTAATGCATAATTGTGTTTATATGTGCATGCATACATAACACGCCTGATGCCCTGCTGAGAGATAGGCAGATATCACGCATCCGCAACCATCTCGATCCTGACAAACCACTTTGACCTCATTGACATTCACATACCTCCTATACTACCAACACACTCGGCGGTTATTGGTACATCTAACATCACCCTTTTTCAATACGACGTCTATCTGACTGTATTTATATGTCGAATACTACACCGTGAGAAAACATCGTGAGGAAACCTACCTGTTCCCGGAACAGCTAATAGTCAGTGCTTGTAAATGGCGACATGGCTTACCACCTGTCACATTGAATACTGTCTGATCAACACGTGGATTCTAGGTGGCCATTAAATTACTACCTTCGCACTTGCAGAGATGGACACCTGAACCTCTGACTACCCCGCAAGGGTTAATGGTCGTGAACGCGTTTGTCCTTTGCTTGTCTTTGTATAGCATAATTTTATGTTAATGTTTTATCGATAAAGATTACGTATGTATGTATGTACAGCATAATTGTATGTATACATATGTCTTATCGATAATCGATATTTCTTTTTCAGGTGACGCTATCGATATCGATATTGATTAGTCTCCACGTGTTCTTCCTGCTGGTGGTAGAGATCATTCCTCCGACTTCCCTCGTGGTGCCACTGCTGGGCAAATACCTCATATTTGCCATGATTTTAGTATCAATTAGGTAAGTACCTTTTCTTTAATACAAAGACGCTTGTGCGACCAATAAACCTAGCGGAGTAGACAGAGACTCGGGTGTTCATTTTCAGAATTGTGAAACCTTTACCTTATCATTTTAGGTGATGTACAATTTTTTAATAGATCAGCAGTAGGAAGGTTTTTATTTTGATGAAATTACAATTTTCATCAACTTTCTTAACATACGAGTATTTACTCCACTCCACGGTATCTGACCAAAAGCAATCTTTATAAACTCGAAATTCTGTCCTCCTATTCGAAATACATTTTTCAGGTAAAACCTTTGTAGTTGATTTAGTACTAGCAACGTACTACGGGGTGTTTCAATCACAACCGTGAGTTGTTTTATGTGCATCGTATCCTGACTAGAAATTCCTTGCCAAAAGTCGCCGTGCCAAGTTCCTAAATTATTCCCTCCCAACAATTTATACGTTTGCATAAATTCAAGCAAACTTCTTACATTACGACCACCTATGCACGACGCTTAACTTAAAACGCTTTCGTTAAGATATAAGGCTTCAAATTATAGGAAAATTAAAATAGAATTTATATTTTAATACCCTAAATGACCGAGATGTGACGAAAGAACCTTTGAAACGTTGTGTTATATCCACATCTACGGACATTATAAACGTATATTTGTTGTGTGTGTGGAAAGTATAATTGTGGACAAAATAATCACTAAATATAACATAAGACAATTACAATTCAATTTATATTTCAATACTCTAAAGAGCCCAGATGTGATGAAAGAACCTGTCAAACCTCTTGTTCTATTCACCCCTACGAGCATTATAAACGTATATTTGTTGGACAAAATAAACACTTTATATAACATTAGACAATTTCAAAACTTATATTACGAGTAGTTATCACAATTTAGACTATAATTCTAGTCATTAGGTATATATAGTAAAAAATAGAATAGCAAAAAATCCCTTGTACTTCTCATCTGATTAGATTATTGTTCCCCTGACTACTGATAGGGATTAACGTCCTGATACATGTGTATGTATGTCCGCGCAAATGGCAGTGCCTAAATCCGATAATAAGCTTCCGATTAATCAACACTGTGAGGTAACCAGTTTAAATCAATTGCTATTCTGCCTAATCAATTAAACTTAGCATGCGGCAGTTTTCAGCTAATCATACGCATCACGGCAATAATACTCTAAAGGATTGGGACATGATAACTTTATAGCATCTCTTATATATACATGCATATTTACGTCATCTTATCCCTTTCGGGGTGGACAGAACCTTGGAGAAGATAATATCTCTTAGGTTACACTTTCGTATGAATATTGGGCTGGTGATAATTATATGAAACGTTGGTGGCAGGTTGCTGGCCTATTGTCTAACAGATTCCATTGACCCCTAGTCCCTTAGTCACCTCCTACGACATGCCGGGAAGTGCGGCAGGTAGTATGAATTCTTTTGCGTCCCATGCTACCACGGGACAATGGAATCTTTTAACGTAGTAATTAGGTAAAGGTGGATTATTTATTATTGCAATTAGCTGTGAGTGGTCGATACCGAATCGCCAACAAAAAAATAATGTCTATTCTATAAACTATGACTATGTAAATAATTATTTTCGGCATACTTTTACAACTCCTGACTACTTCGGTAAGGGAAGCATAATAAGAGAACATGTGTTCTATTGAATGGTTCCACAGACCCCGTATACCCGGATATAAACGGAACTCTCCTGTCACATTGAGTGCTGACTTTCTCATGTAAAGTAGGTTCAATAAAGCCATAAATCACTTCCATCTCTATTGTGGAAGTGGACACGCAAACCACAGACTACCGTTTTATTCCAAATGGTTAGACACTAAAATGACAAAAGCGTTCACGACCATACACCCTTGCGGGGTAGTCAGAGGTTCAGGTGTCCATCTTCACAATTGCGGAGGCAGTCATTCTATGGCCTCCTCGAACCCACGTATTGACCAGTGACCTAACCTGACCAGCCAGTAATCAATGAGACAGGTGGTAAGCCATGTCATGCCAAAATAGTTAGCGCATCTAAATTCATGTTTTCTGACGAAGATTCATTGTGTGAGTTGGACTTATAACCTCTCTAATACTCGTTACTAAGAATAGTTTAAAAAATACCTAACTGAACGAATTGGAATTTCGTCCTAACATGTCATAAGCAGATACACTTCAGAGAAGTGTTTAGTTCGTGTATTTAGAAATTATAGGTAAAAAATAAAAACTAAATATATAAGGCTCAATTCTTATGTCAACTAAACTAAAGTGATTTACAAAGAATATCACAACGAATATACTCATAATTTTTGCCTACCACTTCGTAATTACGTATATATAATTCTGTACACGGTCCACAAGAACCTTGCATAATTATAAGCGTGACATGATTTTTAAATAATACATTTATTATGTAACTTTAACCATTAACCAATTACCCGTAATCAGAGCCAGTCATTCAGTACATGAAACACTTAAGCCAAAGTTAACTTAATGAAAAATCGATGTACACAACGCCGCGTGCGTACATTGCATGTCCATTAATGGATGGCTCTGTACAGATGCATATCAGTGCCACTGGGCGAAGGATATGTAAATGGGGAATACCCCGTTACTTAGTACTTAGCAGGGTGTAGGAGGGTTTAATGTCTTCTTATCGTGGCAGTATCCGGTCGTAAGGGATTGAAATAAATATTTATGTGCGATAATATAGAGGGAAGATTAAAATGATCATCATCAAACTTGTAAGATACTGGGACAGTTAAGTCGAGAAAAATTTATAAGTTGGCAAATTTATATGTTAAACATAGTAAAAAGTAGTTTTTCATATTTATACGTCAAATATAGTAAATGGTATATGAGTGAAATAGATGGGTGGTTACATAGGAATAGGCCCAATAAGACTTATTATGACAGTCAGATAGAAGACATATTGAAAAACTGTGATGTTAGATGTGCCTATAACCGCAGAGGTGTATGAGAATCAATAAAACAAAACGTTTTGACTGGATCGAAACAGATGAGCACCCGCGATCTCTGCCTACCCCTTTACAAGGAACTGGGCGTGTGTGTATTTATAGTAAAACTGACAATAAATCTTTGTTCGTATTCATAAAAACACATAAAAATAAACAAAACACAAAACAAAATCCCAACCAATACACATTTCAACGAAAACTCCAAACTTTCCACGGTAAAGCCGAAGTTTTTTCAGCAAACCATTAAGGAAACTTATGCCATACCCGTTCTAAATTCTCAATCCAAAGCCTGGTAAATCCTTAAATAGTTTTTTGTGCGCCCTCTATGTTTAAAGCGGATAAACCATTTCCCAGCATACGGTTTTTGTTATCAAGATTCCACTGAACTAGTAACCCAGATAATTAAGAAACTTCTCACATCACACATTGTGTGGTACCCAATCGGTTATTTAGACCTTAGAAGTACGTGGTAATTGATAGCTTTATATAAACCAATACTTAAATAAAATGAATATCAGAATGTGACCTTGGGATTTTCATATTAAAATTAGGTACTTAATTTTACTTGACAATTTTGTCATTTTAAGTAAAGAATATTTCAATGAAAAAGTATTGCTTTTATATCAATGTTTTTCCGCCTGTGTGAATCACACTCTTTGTAGATAATGAAAAACTATAATGATACACACATATATACACAGAAGGTTAAACATATTTGATATTCATGCTAAGAAGTGATCTTGGAGATATTACCGACGGCAAGGTTCTGTCCACCCTGAAAGGGATTAGAGGACGTGAATGTATGTATATGAATGTATGGCAATGTAATGTAATATGTAATCATTGAATAAGTTTGTAATATGTGTGTATCGTTCTCTTATCAGTGTATAAAGTATACTTTCTAGTTAACATTGATATCGCGTCATAACTAATTGATATTACATCACAAATACAATCATCATAAGAAGTACTTATAACCGCCAGAAGCGAAAATGGTCAGGTAGGATCCGTGATAACTGCCTACTTTATCCCTACAAATAGCGTGATGTGTATACACTATCTTCTTCTTATACTAAAATATTTTCTACACTACACATTCCTTTACGAAGAACTGGGCAGAACATTCGTACGTTTTTTTACTACCTTAGACATTTGTCTTATAATTTACTTGACTTATTGTTTATGACTTATAATTTAGTAAACAAACATAGAGTTACATTGAAATCGGTGAGAGGTTGTTAGCACGTCATTTAACAAATTGCCAACTTTCTGTGTAACGAAAAAGAATAGTTACTACTTGTCCTGTTCCATTACAAATCTCTGACCAATATCTAACATATACCAATTTGGTCATTATAAATTAATGAAATATTAGGTAATATTATTTCAAAAAAAACAGAAAAAACATGTAGTAATTAATTTGCTTATTTCTAAACATGAACTTATTATTATTTTCACGGATACATGTCTATTAAAATAATCCACTTATATTTAACCTATATGCATTAGATACTACATATAATATAGACCTTTTATCCCAATAAATAGGTTCAAAATTGTACAAATCCCTAAAGAAATAGACGTATAAATTGAACGGACAAACGCGTCCAAACTAAGATATATGGCAAAGTACACATCAAGGTTTGAAGGGACAGATTACTAAAAGGGAAACAGTGTCATCCGTCTACAGTAACCGTGGGTTCATTCATCATATTCATTGGTCTTGTAGCATTAGTTTTTCTCCATATATACGTACACTGTCTTTATTTATCGCAATCTTCATTTATAAATATACTGAATATAAATTTAAATATATATTAAAGATTTCTTCGTATATGTAAAAATTGTACAAGTAAGATAATAGCTTAAGGATATTTTTGTCTCAGTATTTTATAAAGTATGAATAAGGTAAATCATATGATCATGCTTCATGAAATAATCTACAGGTGTTTTCTTTCAAAAGCTGTCATGGTATTTTTTAATCGAATTCTTATTCCTGAAGAAACTTGATCGAAAGTGATCCGTTGCTTTTGAATGCCCGTATGTTCGTGTTTGTTTGTTATACGTTTTACATCTTCTTGTATACTTAAGCCCACATAAGTAACTCCATTACTTAATATCGTCAGTGCACGAAATGGGAGCATGAAAGCTTATGAAAATCATCGACAACAGCTACGCGTATAAATCGCGGAACGCCCCTTAAGCCGCCCTTAAAAGGTCAATTATTGTTAAACAATATCTTATATAACAGACTGAAAAATATTGTGTTAGTTTTTGTATCCATACTAAATATTATACATGATTTTGTGGGTTAGCTTATTAGAATACGTAAAGACATGGATGCAAATTTGAAAATTCATTTAGAATTAAGAAAGTGTGTTTTGTAAGTTTTTTACAAGGACAGGTCGTTTACATAATGAGTTCGTCATATACATTTGATCTGTAGTTTCAACGCTATCATTTTAACACTTTTGGTATTAAAAAACAACCACATACTGTTCTGTTCGGTTGCTATAAAAATTCATTGATATTAAAGTGAAGATATTAGTTTCAAGTTCATCAAAGTCAAGTTTCGGCTGTTATATCATGTCCGTTGATAATTTCTGCTTTCTTATAATGGATGGCACACAGTGCTATCTGTTGTCGACGACATTGAACTACGGAAAGATTGAAGCTATTTAAAAATATTATAATGCATCTTACGACAAATTTCTCATACATAATTTGGGTAATGGATCATGGGGCGGATATTATGCAAAAATGGGATTAGTTCGACAAAAGAAGCCTGAGTAATAAAACTAAATGGCTCGACAAGTCACTGAGTGCTTCAACAGTAGTGTATACTGTATATTTTATAAAAATATATATTTTTATTTAATTAGTACATAAATAAAATATTTATCACGCGGCAACGCGACCCGCGCGGCGAAGTTCGGAACAGAGCGCCATTTTCAGTGGGACGCGGGAATATCGCTTTCCATTTAACCATGTACAAGCAACATGATATAAATTATAAAGTAATTTAAATAATTGACATTTTACTTGGTTTGTCTACCATTCGCCGCGGGTGGCATGATGTCACGAAGGATCCTAAATGGCGGGCTCAGCGAGGGAGGAAATTTGAACGTATTGCACCCTATTAATATGGGCATCGTGTAAAAAGGATTTGTTGAAGGATTCCACGAAGTTTTATATTGTCTTTGTAGCGAACCAAGGTTAATAACTTTTGCCTTTTTGTGTCTGTTATATAAAATAGTAGGAATTACTTTAACTTGCTCAATAAAGACCAACTGGGAAATCTGAAAAAGTCTGTTGGTTCATTTTATTACCAGATACTTTATTTGTCAAAATATTTATCAAATTTATGATACATAAATCCAAGTTATTATTTTAAATGTATTACTTAACTAACATAATTTAAACATTAACTAAGTTACTCTAAGCTGCTTTTCTGACTTTTCAATACTAACGCTTAAACATCCTTTTAATAAGACAGAATCTTGTATTACACATTTTAATTGGGCATCAACATTCCCTTACGTATGTATGTTGATGTATGTAGTCAAACAAACCTTTTACGCGGCGGCATAACAAACAATTAGGACAATAGTTATTGTGGTATGCAAAACAAGCAAAAACCGAGGACAATTCATGGCTTCGTACTAAACGCTGATTATAAAAAGCACTAGGGTGATTGAGCTCACACCAAATGGGTGTTTTGAAAAGTTAGAGGAAGTATTGTTGTTATTTGTCACGTATTAATTACTTAATGTATTAATATCTATTTATTTGATTTGAAAATAATTCTGAAATCAAACATTAATTCTTTATATACAATATGATACAGAATAGGCAGAGACTATCGATCGCCACCTGGAACGATCCTAACAAATCTCTCTTGCTTCACTCACACCCATTTATATAACCTACAGTAAAAATTAAAATAAATTACTTTCTGATATACTGTTGTAATCTTTGTATTATGATTTTTATAAAGTAATCCGTTTCCACATATATTCTAGTATTTCCTTTAGGTATTGCATTAGAGGACTATCTATTGTATGTGTCTATATGTAGATCTATCAGCTGTATCTATAATTAGAACATCCCTAATGTTGACTGACGGACATAATTTGATACAAGATCACTACCATCTTATTACAAAGTATGGGTTATACATTTATTGTGCCTGTATATTAAAAGTGCATCAATCAATCATACCATAAATCGTAAAAAGTTTTTAGGTAAAAAGTTATTACCTAAAAATTCTACTTCTTAGATTTACCATTTTGGTCCTTAAATATTGAACACACTATTTTTTTTTAATATTTTTAACTGTAAATTCAACATTTATTAATTTTGTAACACCACAAAAAAGTTACAACTCATAAACTCTTTTCATCCTAAACAGACTATAAGATTCGTAAGTGTACAATACACTGTACTGGTATAATAACAGCGCTGTTTAGAAACGATACATGCCCTTTAGCGTATGGTTTCAAATTGTTTTGCGCGATCCTCAATATCAACTCTTGTTTTATTCGTTTATTTGGAGTATAGGATTAAAATCCGGATTAATGTAATAGCTTGTGTAGGATAGGTATAAAGTGTTGTTATTATGTTAGGTCTAGATTTTATTCTGTAACTTTTAAGTGATAAAATGAATAGTACTAATTGCATTTGAAAATAAAATACAGTTTGTAAATATACGAATAGTTATTTCATATTACAAATAAGTGGATAATTAAATGATACTTTAGATAAACAAACAAAATAAAACTAAATATACGAGTATCTACATATCAAAAAAATATTCTATTACTACTCATTTTCACTATTAAACATTAATAGCTTTATTAAACATTAATAGATAGCTAGTGAACCGTATCACCATATACAGGCACTGAATATTACCTTTAAAAAAACAGCAATATATTTTAGACGAACGTGATTATTTCAAGATTACTGTGGTAAACAATTGAGGGTCAAGCATTACTATGAACTCTTTTTGATCCATTAAACTATATTGCCATGCACGCTAGGTTTTATTTAATACAAACATATAATTTTATATTTCTTTTTATGTGCATGTTGATTCTGTTGTTACCGTATATGAAAAGAATTTTAATTATTTATTTTAATAGCTATTGTATTTTTCTCATGATTACTAATAATGGCTATTACACTTATTACGAGTAATGAATACCTTTGAGGCAGCAGAAAAACAGCAGAGCAACGCTAGATGAGAGCAGTAACTAGAATTGTTGGTTTGTGAGTTCGTTCATATCGTGTGGATGCTGTAGTCAGTTTAGAAAATCAAATAATTTTTATGTTTCTAAACATAAACATACAGATCACGTCCTATGCCCTGTAGAGTGGTAGGCAGAGAACACGGATCTCCATTTGTCCCGATCCTGACATACCGCTTTCACGTCTTTGATACTCATACACCTCCTCATACGGACTCGACGGTTATAGGGACAACTAACGTCACACTTTTTCAATATGGCGTCAGTTTTTATAGTTATATTTTACAAAAATCGATAATTCCAAAGATTGCTTTAGCTCCACTAAAAATACCCGACTTTCCACAAATGCAGAAGGCTTGACAAGATATGTTAGCATACATGCACAATTTAATATTGTAACCAATAAAAATCGAAAAACACGACGATGTAAATAAGATAACGATGTAAAAATAATAAGATTTTACACAATCTCGAGCAACTAAAACGATTGAGAAAGTGGCTTACATACACATCATGCCCGCTTCTATACTAATGATGGATCCTCATTTATCTCAATCCTGCCAAAGGAGTTTTCCTACATGAACGTATATACACCTTGTTATAAACACTCGGTGGTTGTAGCTACGTACTTGAAACGTCACCCTTTTAATGTGAGAAAGTTGCTGCTTTTAAATGTAAAAGTAAATAAAATCAGTAAAGCATTAAATACGCTAGAACGCTAAGAGAGTGCTAAGAGTCACATTTCACGTCCTGGTAACGATTTTCCTAATATTCTCGAATTGTGTGCACAAGAACAATAAGGGTTTCGGAAAGATTCTAACAAAAAGAAGTAATTAGAATTATTAATAATAATGCATTTACACAGTTAAACGACTCTTGGTTCTCCCCGAATCTTCACGGGTTTTGTATATATACTAAAAATTTATTGATACATGCTCCGAATGAGGACAAAAATCGTAATATTCTGCAGCATCTGCAATAAATCAAGCATTATAAACACAGATATTTGCTTGTTCACAACTACAAACCCGCATATAATCTAACGTATTTATAAACTATATAATTGGTGATAATCTCGAAATGCATTTTGTTCTGTGATAGATAACTCGCATGGCATCATCATATTACGTGTATTAATTGTATTTATTATATCGATATAAAAAGGTGACTTCAATAATGATAAAGGATGTATTATTTTATGAATATTTAAAATTATTGATTTAAAGCAACATTAGAGCCACTTTTTAATAAATAGCTGCAACATGGGCGCTCTTCTGTATTGTCTATTACTCTTAAGAAATAATAATAAAATGTATATTTGGAGAAAAAGAAAAACAGAAAATTGTTTATTACGAGTAACGTAATGAATAGATTATTATATCATTATTAACAGTATTTTCCTAAGAATTTGTTCACAACCTTTACTTTTTAGGTTGCCATTAAAAATAATTATTAAAGATTAAGTCTGACTTATGTAAACGTAACTAGACAATAAAACTTAAAAATTCTAACTGACATACTGAAGTAAGACAATTGCGTTTAATAAAAACCAAGTAGTGGCATCTGTGATTTATATGATATGATATGTGCAATAAGATACTGTTTATGAGTAATCTTATTCTATGAATCTCAAGAAACTATGTCAATGACTGATACGCTATTTACTTTAGCCTACGCTCTGTATTCTTACATCGATATCTTATGAACTTTGACCAGTCAATCAATATATATATACCACTTATTTAAAATATTAATGAGTTCTTATTTATCTTAATTTTGGCTTCGGTGATTGCGTTGAATAGTCATAAAATCGTTTGTTATCATTTAATTGCACTGGTACTTAAGATAATTCATTTTATTGCATGATTTTACTTTACAAAACGTTGAATCAATATATGTATATACATGCGTGCGTGGATATTATATGGTGGTATATATGGTGGTGATCGTCTATGTACTTAAATGTTGACTACATGATCCCTTAAGTGTAGATACATTTAAAAACTTAAACTATTCTGCGGTTGCAGAATAGTTTAAGTTTTAATTCATTTCGGCAACCGCAGTAACTGATTCTATGATCACTTCAAACCTAAATTTTAACCAGATAGTCGGCACCTAACGTGACAGGTGGTTAGATTATGTATGTTATTACATTATTAAAACCATATGGTATATGTAAAAAACCCGTCTCCATTTTATGTATGTAAATATATATTTATTTAATCATACAGTGCCTTTTGACAAAAAACAAAGACAAACGCGTTCACGACCATTAACCCTTGAGGGTAGTCAAAAGTTCAGGTGTCCATCTCCGCAATTGCGAAGGTAGTAATTCCATGAACACCTCGAACCCACGGGTTGACCAGATAGTCAGTACTCAATGTGACAGTCGGTAAGCCATGTCGCCATTTACAAGCACTAACTATTACCTGTTCGGGGTGCAGGTAGGTTTCCTCACGATGTTTTTCCCACATTTCATTTTATTCAACACATTTCGTAAATGTGTTTTTACTATGGTTTTATTTTGAATATCTACTTATTAATGTTCCAAATAAACTTTAGTCCAAAAATACTAAATAATACCAGTTTGAACTAAATGAAGGACAAAACAGACCCTATCCCGCATTATACCTAAATTAACAACCGAAACACGCAGCGGATGAATAGGGTCCTTGAGCCTTTGCCCATTCATTCATCCCGTGTAAGCCCTAAATCGATATTGAATCAAACGTTCCAGTCAGTGTAACAAGGTTCCTTTGGAAATGCTAGTGGTGTAGAGTTCATATAAATTGAGGTTTTAAATCGACAATGTGTGAGAAAAGAACGTTGTTGAATAATTACTAGGATAAAGCTGCTTATTAAGATGCATTCAAAAACGTGTATTTTGACAAAGAAACTTTGTGTCACAAGCGTGTTGTAAAATGTCATATGTATTTAAAACGTTCTGTAAATGAATGATGATGATGAAGTAAATGAGATGACAATCATTAATAAAATGCTGGAATAATCCTTGTATTTCAACTTATATCCTCACTGCTGTAGAATAATTAATATTCACGAAAATTCTATAATCGAGTGTAGCTTACCTCCTTATAAATAATTGTATCTAAAAACCCTAATGTTACATAAATTAACTACTTCGAAACAATGATCGTAAAGGGTATGCCCTGTTCTATAATGTACAGCTCGATTAAGGTCTCCATTTGTATAGAAAACCCTATTTTCAAGGCGCCATGTACCCTACTAACCTCACTGTGGCGTAGTGACCATAACTCACGCACGTGTTAGTGTTTCACTAAGAATATTGAATTTCTTACTAGCTCTGGGTCTGGATACAAGAGTTTCTACCTCACAAATCTTTTCAGTCTTACATCATTCGTATTTCTCTTCAAGGAGCGTTTACATTATGCTATAGTTTGCGAATTGCATTCAATTTGTATAGTGGTTTTTTATACTGTCGTGCAAGGTGCAAGTTTTATAACTATGAAAAATGTATTTACATAAGTCTACGTACATTATACTTGTACGAAAGACTTGGCTCATTAAAACTCGGCTTACTTTACTTTACTTATTTGCCGTTCCTGACAATGTAATACTAGACAATGATATTCCTACCTCTACTTCTTCATTATTGCATTGCATTAAACCGAATTCAATATTAATAGAATAGGTTTTGGAAAAAGAAACTCCTTAGTATGCTACGTGTAATTTTAGTCGCGGAGCTTATGACATAAATCTTAATAATCACGACACATTGTAACGTTGCTTTGCAGAGCTGTGTACATTAGCCACCTGAATCCCACTCTCCACTGCGTTTAGAAGCCAGTACTTATATAGTATA
Source organism: Leucoptera coffeella (assembly GCA_030578115.1). Lineage (NCBI taxonomy): Eukaryota > Metazoa > Arthropoda > Insecta > Lepidoptera > Lyonetiidae > Leucoptera > Leucoptera coffeella. Next base: position 85,896 of record JAMBLF010001206.1, read on the forward strand.
TACATCTAGACCTTACTTAAAATAGTACTAAAGATATCTGTAATCGTTAACTTCGTCGCGACCGACTTCTACTTTTGAACATAGGCCTAATCTGATCAAAATTATTAAACAATTTTAGCACATTTTTAAAATATCAGTTTTCTACATAAATGCCATCCGCGTTCCTTAAAATATATTATCGCATTCTGAAACCATAATCAAATAAAAACATCTTGAATCCCTTTTATAAATACAGCTACATTTGTAATCCGATTCAGTGACTGAAACTGCTCAATATTTACCAACAATTTAATAACGAAAACACTCGTGTTCAATTGTTGACGTTAGTTTTGACACTTAGCGAGGGTCTAGTTGGGTTGGCGGGTCAAGGATTCGGAATTTGGGTCGCCATGTGTGAATCTAATGTTCAACTATATGCACACAATTCATGGCTTTCATTCCTTAGGAAAGGTTAAAGAATCGTTGATCACATGGCATTATGGAAGTTCTGTTTGGAAATAATTGTTCTTTACAGGGGTCATTAAAAGAAAGATACAACAAATACTATATATGCATAGAAATAGGCGGAATCTATCTGAATTAAATATTAGTCAATGTTTTTCATAAGTAATAAGGATGATAAGGTCTTGCGGGTTGTTACAAACAGCAGCTTGGCATTAATATTTTCGGAAACTTGACGAATTTTCTAATAAAAGAACTCAGAACTGAAAATTTTACTCTTTTAAAACTGAACACGATCGTCTGTTTTAAGTTCAACCAAGAGTATTCTTGCAAATGTTACGTACTTCTTAACAAAATTCTCTCTCGCATAGGCTGTTTATTACTTAGGCAATGTGCTAGAAACCTATCACCAATGTTCAATATAATAACATCACAACCCCAATAATAATACTATAAGCCGTCTTTGGAAATATCGTCTCCAAGGTTCTGTCCACCCCGAAAGGTATTAGAGGATGTAAATGTACATGTATATATAAGCTGTTCATTCGATGTAACCAATTCAAACCATTAACCACGTCGAATAATACCGAGTAACATCCCAAATTCCCCATGAAACACTAACGCTAAAACTATTCGTAAAATGGCCGCTAACTATCCATTCATAATGAACCGAAAGCAGCTGCAACATCACACTAATATCGATGTTAAAGGATTAAAAGCTTTACGGGGATCCCTGTGAATTTATGTAGCACTTGCATCACGGCACGCGGTTCTCGTTACCTAGCAAATATGTTCGAGAATTACCCGATACGAAGTTTCCATTCAAGATCTTCTTGTTACTAGAATACTTAGTATACCCATCTTGGAAGTGCGAACGGTGGGAATTCGTATTAAATGTACCTGGTTGATAATTAGGTCGTATAAAAGGAAGATTGTGCTATGCTATGCATAAAATTTTTACAAATTTAAACATAATTTTTAACAGAAACTAAAAAGTGAGGTTGACATAGACTTTGCCGAATTTAAAACAATCAGATAACAAATATTGTAAAAAGATAACTTTTTATTAGTTACTCAACAGCAAAAATTTATATGATATTGTAAAAATATTCTAACGTGAAATTATGTGTAACTCGAAAATTTTCATCTCATTTAAATTACATACGAATATGTGTATATTAATGAATGACTTACAATTCCCTCTTATAATGATAATTATGCAAATAATTCTCATATCGTACGAAGTTGATAAAACAAACAACTTCGGGGAGGCGCACAAAGAAAATTTCGTCCAAATATTGTTTGTATTAAAGCAATTTAGGACCGATTCAGAGGCACTCAGTCAAATGATTGGTACAAGCGATTTTGTATACGTTCGGGCTCTTCACCCTTGGCCGAACCAATTAGCAAGCAATTACTTGAATTAATGACACAGAACGCTCACAAATATGCCAAATAACCACATTTGTTTGTCAATAACTTATTCCTAAGTGAATACAGTATAATATGACAAAATCTTAAATTCATTTCGTTACCATGTTTTTAAGGTCACGCAAGGTGCTCCCTTGATGTAAAACTATATACAATAAACATCACGAGTCCCTCTGTTTACAGAGATCATAGATACTCATTTTTCCGATTGGCTAGACCAAACACTTTCGCTTCATTAACATACATATACCTCCTCATACACACTTCAAAAAATGTGTTGCAAAGTTACTATTCTACCAACACTAATACCCTTAAGTGACTATCATAAAATTGTCAACAACTAACCACTATTGAAGAAATAAATCTCTGCAACGATAATATATCCCCAATAGAGCGGTTGCGGTAATTTGATAATAATGAAATGCGGTGTGAAATGTCGTTTTAAATGCTATAAGAAATTCACAGTCTCTCCGCGGTAAACTTGCGAACGACTTGAATAATTTATACAAAGTAACTGAATTTTAATTTATTCTCAAAAGACGGAATGTCTACTGAAAAGTTAGACTAAGATATCAAGGCAACGCGGAGTCACGTGATCAACTCGAATTTACATAGAATATTCAAAAATAATTAATTTTACAGGGCCTAGCTGTGACTTTATGATAATAGTATCATAAGTCTTAATAAGATTACAAGCTTACTTCTTACACATGAAATACTGAGCATGTCATAAATAGCGTAGCGTAAATTTTAACTATAAACAACTATTCAACGACAAAAGCTATGGTTAATAGTAAAGCTTAGCCTAGAAGTTAATAGTAGAAGTACTTTGCTAGAAAATATTGTATTAATGGAACATTAGCTATTACGCGATTACATGTATGGGTCATTGTTACGAACATTCAGATTAAATTGCATTTCTAATCTCGTATTACTGCTGCGGTGGTAATATTGCGCGAAAACTTTGATTGAAATTCATTTGTTGGATCATTTATAGAGAAACAAGATGAAATTGCTGAAACTGTGTAAATGCGAACTGATGGTGTTTCGCGGAATTCAATGGTTGCAAACAAGAAAGGTACTGCGTTTTGCAAATTGGAAGTTTCGAATGAAATGTCAGAAATGTAAGACACAACGATCCATAATAAATTACAAAGAAGAAGGTGAAAGAAGTTGTAAACATTTTATAAATGTATACATATACGAGTATAATATTCACGCCTCTACTACCTGAAAGTATACAGATAGAGACTATCTATCGTAAACTATCTACGATCCTGACAAATAGCTCTTGCCTCAATTAGGTATTAAATTATGTAACATCGTAGACCAAACATTAAATCTGTTTTTTTACTAAATAAATATAGATAAATGAGCATCATGTTACAATTGAATGAATTCCCCCAAAATGATCAACTATCATTTAAAAAACATTGCATTTTAAAGAGTAAAGTAATATTAAAATAATATCAAAGGTAACTATGAAAACTGTCAAGTTTATACTCATAGGCTCTACCAAATTAATACAACGCTGTGAAGACGGCAACCGGCTCTCTTATTGTTGGTGGATTCGCTTAACCGGCCGTCACTTGCGGTGAACTTGTCAACGACTTGAATTATTCAACAAAACAAGACTCGTTCACTGAATTTTAATTGCTTTCAGGGTGGAAATATCATCGGTGAGATTGTTTCGAGGAATGTTTTCAAACTTCTATTCGTGATTTCAATTTGGATGCGAATTAACATAGTCGTAAGCAATCGAACTAAGTTGTAAATGTAAATGGGATTCATTATGGGAACGCACTTTGAAGACATTAATGATTTAATAAAATATTACAAGTGTTTTATACTCGTACAACTGGACGCACCGAGATGTTTTATTCCTCGTACTCTTCGCGAATAATACAAAACCAATGTCAACTTAAGTTTGACTTATAATTGATGATTTCAAAGGTCAGTGTTTGTCAAAACACAATTTGGTATATACTCGTAATAACTAATTTAATTGTTTACTAAATAATAAAGCTCATAAAATTATAGACCTACAATAAGGTTTACTTTGTCATATACCTCGTGAAGTTCTAAACCGAAATTCAAGAGTATAGACTACTTCATTATAGTCTAATGTAACAATAGTCCTACATTTAATAATATATATATATATATATATATATATATATATATATATATATATATATATTCTTTAGTTCATCTCAACAAGGAAACTCGCGAATACATGAACAAAATTCTGGTTATATTGTAAAAGTATATAAATGGCTGCCGTGTCTCGTAAACACGTAAGGTAGTGAAGGGCTAAGTCTGCGGTAGAGTCGGAGAATTATGGTCGAAACGCGACATTGGTAGTAGTAAAAACCGTATCGTATATTCCAATTCCTAGTTGCCGTTCTACCTGTCTAATGCCTAGCAAACTGTCACCAATGTTCGATATAACATCGTTACCCCATCGAATTAATATTATGCTAGAAAGTGACCTAAGAAAGATTATTATGTATCCCAGGTTCTGTCCACTCCGAAAGTAATTATGGGACGTGATTGTGTTTATATATTGCAATATTCCTTGCTGGTCTGGGTAATATAGTAGAAGGCCACTAAAGGATTATGAGTTAAAGGATACGGATGGTGGGCTAGCAACCCATCTCCAAATTTTTATTGCAATACCATCACGACAATGTTAGAATTAGAATTGGAAAAGTGAATATTATGTCTCAATATTATATTCTGTAAATTAATTACGGATCGTAAATATAAATATATGTATTCTTTGCGTAAATATTGTTAAAAATAAATTAATGATAACATTTCTATATTGCATTAAGTTTAAACCAAGGAAATTTTAATTCCGATCATTAAGGGACTTTTGTATACGTATATGAGTGTGTATGTATCTATTCCAATGGCATCGAACATTCTACGGATACGGTGTTCGCAAATACATTACGTTTGACATTAATGAACAGGCTGGCTACAACAGGATGTGCCAGTAGAAAGGGTAATTGTCAGAAGCTCTAAGCCTGTAATTCGTTTGAAGTTAAAAGCAAGACTAAATGCCATTATACTAGTAATGTTTTATATTTTTCTTAAGAAAATATATCTATTTAATCAATAAATATACTTTCTTAATTAAATTTTTATATATTGTATACGTAATACTACGGTGATGGAAAACATTATGAGGGAACCTATCTGTTTCCCGAACAGGTAATACCACTATCACTGGTTACATTCAGTATTGACTCTCTAGTCGACTGGTAGGTTCGTAGTGGCTATAGAATTACTTACTTATTTAATTCCGTAAATGGACCTCTGCACCTCTGACAACCGCGCAGGGGTAAATGGTCGAGAGCGTTTTATTTTTTAATCAAGTTCAGATGAGTTAACTCTATGTATTTAAAAATTAGCGATTATTTCCAAACACTGTCTTTATTTTTGAGGTATGCTATAAATATTGTTAACATACATATGTATATTCACGCCTCTACGTCGCAAATGAGGCTATCGATCGCCACCTGGATCGATCCTGATAAATCTCTAGTTTCACTCACACCCACTAACATTCTCATACATGCTTCTGTTCTTTACACTACGTACACTTGAGAAGAATGTCCCCAATTCAATCTAATAAAAATTAAAAAAAATACTTTTATTCACACTAAACTTAGTAATACAAATAGACATAAGTAGACACAAATAGAGAAAAGAATTAATATATAATAATTTACATTTATGGAACATAGCAACCCCGCGAAACTGTGAATAGGATTTGTCTCAGCTAATGTTGATCTCTGTATAATCTGTTTAAGTTCTATGCGTTATTTTCTTGTATTAACCATTCTTCTCTTGTCCACAGTATATGCGTGACGGTGGTGGTACTGAACGTGCACTTCCGGTCCCCTCAGACCCACAGAATGGCGCCCTGGGTCAAAAGGGTCTTCATACACATCCTGCCACGACTGCTCTTCATGAAGAGGCCGCAGTATAAGTTCGAGACGAATAGGTAAGATTTTGTTTGGATAGAAATGAAGAAATAACCAGATATTTAGCTGAAATTATTAAATTAATAAATTAAAACGAACAGGTAATAGTTAGTGCTTGTAAATGGCGACATGGCTGACCACCTGTCACATTGAGTACTGAGTATCTGGTTAACACGTGGGTTCGAGGTGTCCATAGAATTACTACCTTCGCAATTGCGGAGATGGCAACCTGAACCTCTGACTACCCCGCAAGGGTTAGGTCATGAATGCGTTTGTTTTTTAATTAAATTACATACTAAGGTACATAGTACATGTCTTTTGGTATTATGAAGAATATTTTAAAAAGATACGCGGTGTATAAACGATATACGCATGAATGTCATTTGTTTAATTGAGGGTATTTTGTAAAAGTTTGTAGTTTGGTGGTAGTTGCCTTAATAAGAAAAGACATACCTACATGTTTATATTTAAGTACCGAAGCAATGTGAAGTTTCAATCACGATATAAGTTATATTCAAGTGAAAATACAATGCATGCACAAATATTCGCAAATACACTAATACATATTGTAATAACAATAAAGAAAAGTGGCAATAGTATCGAAATCATAAATAAAAGAAGAAAGACTCAGCTCAAGTAATAAAACATCTCATAACGATGCTATTCCTCTAAAAATGTCGAAATGTTTCAAAAGCAAAGGTACTTAAGAAGTTATATGAGGAGACTATTGCTTTTTCTAGAAAATTTATGATACTTCGTAAATCAATAACGTTTTAATGATCAAAGTAATGCTTTTTATATTTTTTAAGCAATTGTATGCGAGTAGAAATCAATAATTACGATACGAAGAAATATAGCTAAGATACGATACATAAAAGTTTCTAACAGTAGCTTCAACTTTATTAAAGCTATATGTTATTCAACATGAATTTGTATGCAAACATTTTAAAAAACATATCTTATTTTCATCTGTTTGAAATGTTCGTTCTACGTGAAAATGTTTTGAAATTGGATAAATATACAAAAAAAATCTTGAACACAGGCATATTTTATAAATGATTTGCTTATATTATATAACTCACAATAGCATTTGGCTTTGTAACATACGAGTAATAGCCTAAATATTGTATCAATTCTAGCAAAAAATCATATTTTTCCATTGAAACGCAACCCACAAAAACTTTAATTGTATTAGCGACACAAAGCCTAAACTTGATTCCCTAAATGGATAGCTGTGGTAGTTCAAATCCAATTAAAGGTTCCATAGAATAGTGCAACTATAAATCTTGTTGAAGGTACTTCTATCTAAAAGCTTTTTGAAAACTGTCCCTGACATATTTCAGTTAAAAACTCTGCTTGATATACCGGAACGTGTTCAATTTCACAAGGCATAGGCGATGACTATTGCCTATTCCATAAGCAATTTTTCTTCATGATGACATCTTTTGTCATAATATAATACATATTACACCCGTGAAGCTACAGATTGCAGTAAGATATCACAGATCCAATATTTCCGATCCTGTCCAACTACTTTCAATTATTGTTATCCATTCAGTAGTACTTAAGTCACCCTTTTTCAACATTTATTTAATAAATCTTACAAAATGATACTCTTTTAACATATCAAATTATCTTGTCGTGATATAAGTCTATAAATAATTATATTTTATTTAAATTAAAATGTACATCTATCATAGTATTAACTTGTACATCGAAGCCGACATTTTGTGTAAGCTAAGATTTACGATGTCTACCCTTTGAAATTCCTTCTGTTCTGTCACCAAATTGTGCATTGTTATGATGTTACCCTACAGGCAAGTTTATTAGCACTTAACTCTAACTTTATTAAGCGGTTTAAACATTGTAAGTGGCTAAGGTTGTGACAGTAGAAAACAAGTTACACAAGTACAGTGTTTCTATTTTTATATTCATTTTTTGATATTGTGCTTTATTTAGTAAACATTTTGGACGATTGTTAGTTATGAAAGGGTATTTTGTTTACACAGTTCTTTTGTATAAATTATATACTCCAAATCATTTGGCTTAAACATTGCCAATCTAATCCTATCGAACTACTTCCATATCTGAAAGGTTATTTGGTAATTTTAAAATATCTATTGAGCGATGGATCAGGAACTAGTCACATAGTCTATAACAATGCTTCCAGAACCTCTACTTTCTCTGACTTTGTACTAAAGGAAATAAAAACCTACTAATTCTCCAAGGCTCTTTCAAATTTTAAAGGAATAAAATAACTTGCCTATAAGTAATAAGTATGTTACAGTAACATACAAATTTTCACGCCTCTACGTCCCCAAGAGGCTAGGAAGAGACTATCGACAATACTCGTTATCCATCTCATACATGCTCTTCTGTTCTTCATACTACGTACAATTGCCTTGAGAAGAATGTCTCCCATTTGATCTGTATAAGTTCTACCCACCTACCCTACAACTCTACCTTCCACTTATATGTTATGTTAAGTATATGTACATGAGACAGGATGTGTACAAATGGGGACCCGTCATCTCTGCCTACCCCTCTACAAGGAATCAGGCGTGATGTGTATATATGTTAGTCTATATTAAAGCTCGTCCTTAAATCGATCTTGATATAAAAGCCTACATTTGAGTGAGCCGGATGAAGAGCCGTTTAATCAAACGAAGTGAGCCATCAGGGTGCCTGCCGTTATAAGGGCGCTTATAATGTATTGCTTCGTTTAACCACGAGTGGAGATCATAGCTCCGAATTCCCTGACTTTTGTCGTTAGGGCATGTTTTTATTTATACCGCTAGATGGCGCTTAAAGTAGGGTGCGTTTAGTGTGCTTAATTAATTGTTTGTGTACATAATGCTTTGAGTTCAATCGATTCTTCCATCCATTATTAAATTTATTTTTAAGGTTCTCTCAAATTAATATCAAGTTACATGATCACAGTCAAAATAAAAAAAGAATAAAAAATAGAAATTACTTTTTGACATATACAAAAAAAATCACATGGTAGTATATTATGAGGTATGCAAGTGCCAATCCATCACACGCTGAATTCATAAACATGTTATTACTAAGCTTAGCTTAACTTGGCTTCTAATACGGCTACACATAAATAATCACAGTGCTTAACAAACTTGCTTGAAATTATAGGCCACAGGCCATTTACATTCCTATAGACTATGTATTCTTTAAATTTCACATTATAAGCAACCTAACAACACAATCACACTTCGCGAATCGTGCTAATTTCCCTTGAGTGAAATGGATCATTTGTATTCAAACCACACGTTAATAATAATTCCTTTAATAGGAGAAAACGACTCCGTACCCTTAATGGCACATTGTCTCGGTAAGCGACGATTGTCTTTAATTAAGCGTTCGGATGGAGGAAGCATTATCAAATCAAATCAAATCAAATCAAATCAAATTTTATTTGCAAACACACGTTATTCACTGTTGTTACAAAATGGTATAAGGTACAGTGTGTTCGACCGTATCAGGCATGCAAATTAACATAATATTGTTGAATGCTTTTCACCTAATTGACAATAAACATGCAATACCTACATATTATTAAATTGATAAAAATAAATATATATTTTTATAAATTGATTAATTATAGTAAAGTCAAAAATTACATGTCTAGGTTAGGATATATTTAATAATAATTGTCATATAACATGCATTATTAATTATTTTATTTAGAATGTCAATATTAAAATAGTAATAAAATAATATCTAATTAAATAAAATGTCATATTTATGATATATATTCTTAATGGAAATATAATGAGTCCTCTAACTGATCATGCAAATATTCAGACACCGTATAGTAAGCCTTATCCAGAAGGAACTTCGACAGCCTTAATTTAAAAGCGTATAATGTGTCCGCATTTCTAATGGCACCTGGTAGCTTATTATATATGACAGGTATCATAGCGACAGTACATTAGAAGTTATATTAAAGCTATTCTGTGAACTGGAATAAGAAAAGGTTGTGGCAAATTTTATTTTAATTTTTACAACGAAAACTAGTGAATTAAGGAAATATTAAAGTGTGATATCGAAAAAGAGGATAATGATTTTAAACCTATTTCATAAAATATCTTAATTAAGGCTTAGTTATTCCTTATACAGACAATATACACCAATCATGTGAAATTGTGTGTGATTATGTATACTGAGATTATGGATATCAATGAAGGGGAAGCTGTTTCCAAGGAACGGAGAATAATATGAGGATGTACTATCTCTACCTACTCCTCTAAATCTAAAGCCACATAAATTGTTGATGAAAGCGAATAAATTTTAACTTAACAAAAATTTCAGTCACTGGTAACTCTATAAATAAAAAAATTATATATATTACTACCTGTCACTTATAATTTTTTTTTTTAACCCATTCCTTTAAAGGTCTCGCTACACCCACTGCGGCCTGGTAGTGCAGTGCGGAGGCGCCAACAGTCAGTTGTACCCCTACAAGTTGGCAGAGGACGACTGCTGCGCCCCGGGGGCGTGGCCTCCCCCCGCACCCCCGCCGCGGCCCCTCACCAGGACGCCCTCCAAAGAGGACTTGACTCACACCACCTATCTTAATGCTGGGTAAGAGGGAGTAGTAATATATAGTCTTAGAGAGGAAGGATGATAAGTTTGGATAACGTTGATGAGGAATTGGTAGATCAACACTAATAATAATATATGGACATTATTACACAAATTGAACAAGCCCCTTGGTAAGTACATTTAAGACTTGTGTTAAGGTTACTAGTCAACGTATATTTAAGAAACGTATACATATTATATGTAGATAAATACATATATATCATATATAATCAACGACCAGACTAGAAAGCTGTACACTAGACTAGAGCAATTTTATCTCTGTGACTAAACGAACGAAATGTTAAAAAATATCTTGTTTAGAATACCCTCAGTATTCAGCGCCTGTATACGAAGAGTTTCACCGCAACAGATAATACTCGTTATTGATCTGTCTACTAATTAATAAACAACAAATGAATACAATATAATATTGTTAATAACAGCTGTGATGATTTGACTGCAGAAAGGACTTCTTAATTTAAATAAGCTATATTATATCTGTTCGATTTTTTACCATACCTGAAAACATGAGATATTTTCTAAATATAACCATTTTATTAACTATGTGAGACCGGGTCATATCACGATAAATTTATAAAGACATCCGATTACCTTTATTTAATCAATCAGATTTAGGTAATCAGATAACTTTATAAATTTATCGTGATATGACCCGGTCTCACATAGTTAATAAAATGAGTAAAAATCGCGAGTGTTTAAAAATAACTAAATATAACCATGTCATTATACCATAACTTTTCCTATAGCCATTCGCCGCCAGCATTCGGGCACAGTTCGATGAGTGAGAGCAACCGTTTCGGCGGCAGCTGCATCGTGCACGGGTCAGGGGACGGTGGAGCCATGCACTGCCCCACTGGGTCGGACGGTGAGTATAAGAAGAGAAAAAGAAGAAAGGAAGGAAGAAAGAGTGGACATAAAAAGTTTGACAAACGCGTTCATACCGCTAACGAACGTTAAAGTGTAGTTATATTAGAAAACTACAAATTTATCTAGCAATTATTTACAGTCAGGTACCAAAAACATAATATATTTGTATTTTATAAGGATACCAAAACATAACAATCATTTTGTATTTTATACACATAAGGAGGTTATCTCTTACTCGCGTTACTGAAGCCGAGCTAAGTCACGATATGTTCATCTAGCCATATACTGATCGGTTTGTGTTACCTAACTAAGTTGGTCATGAATATCGATAACGGTAAAGTTCTGATCCAACTAAAGTTGTTTTAATCTAACAACTCCACATATTCTGTTACTAATATGCTTAATGTTACATGTTATGCGGATAAACGATAGCAGATTGACAAAAGGAATATATATGAGTGAAGTGGAAGGGCGGTTACGTAGGGGCTGGCCTAATAAGACATATTACAATCAGATAGACACTATATTGAAAAAAGGTGACGTAATGTGTACCTATAACCGCCGAGAGTGTATGAGAAGATGTATGAATGTCAATGAAGCGAAAGTGGTCTGTCAGGATCGGGACAAATGGGGATCCGTGATAACTGCCTACCCCTCTACAGGGAATCAGGCGTGATGTGTATGTAATATGCTTAACTGTTTGCAGGGGGTGATGATGAGCTACTAAGTCCCGTGCCGGATCCGCCACTAGGGTTTAGTCACGCTTCGTGTCCACCAGAAATGCACAGGACGTGTTTCTGCGTCAGGTTCATCGCTGAACATACGAGAATGATCGAAGACAGTACTAAGGTAATGACGGTTTTTATTAGGATCTATAAGGATTTTCGTTTTTGGTTAATAAAATTAAAACTACGTTCATTTCTTGGCAGTTACTTTCATAGGTTACATGCTCTAAACAGAGAGTTCAATTTAGATCTTTTTCTTTTTAGTGAACATAACTTTGAAAACATATTTCCAAAATTTGATTGAACAATAGCTTCAATTACCAGATCGATTCTTAGCTTATTACTTACGACAGCCACGTTACATAATAATGTAATTCGAGTATATATTACCTTATGTATCCCGCCCGCTTAACGTAACGTCATGATTATCTCATCCACAGGTGAAAGAAGATTGGAAGTACGTAGCAATGGTGCTGGACAGGTTGTTCCTCTGGATATTCACTCTGGCAGTGCTCGTGGGTACAGCCGGGATAATATTGCAGGCGCCCACACTATACGACGATAGGGTACCACTCACAGATAAGAATTTCAATCAGTTCGCAACGTCGACATTAGTAAGGTGTCCGCCTCCAACATAAGAGTTTTATTTTAATACATATTTGATTTTATTTTTGTAAAGTGTATTTTTTATAATCAAAGTGAGAAAGATTGATTTTTGACAACTTCCTCCCTTTGATTGCAATGCAACAAAATTGTTCAACAATGTTCAAGTCTTTTGAGGATCAAAGACAAAGGAAGCAATATTATTTTGTTTTCAACAAGTGATGTTGATTCAAAGTTATTTCCAAATTGACTAATTACTACTGGATTAGCAAACTATGAAAGTTACATAATTAAACTGAAATATTCAAGAGATACATACATCTGTATCATATTGTAAAACGTTTCAATGCAGTTTGATTAGTCACTTTGTGAAGTTAGCATTTCTTATAACTACACCAGGATTATTGTTTCTTGTTTAGTGGTAAAGCAATACAAATGAAGATCCTAAAGTAAATAACGCATATTCCCGTCCCCGATACGTGTTCTATTCCACGACGTTGTAACTAAATCTATTCTTAAATTCTAAGCTAATTTTAATTATAAGAATTCTTTTGGCAAAACTATTGTATATGTAAGTGATGTGCTGAAGATTTAAACTTCATTTCATACTTAATAAAACATTCGTAACAGTAGATTAGAATACAGATTTCTTGAATAAAATAATTTATGTTACAAGATTGTTTCATCTTGCGAAAAAAACTGTTTGTTTGAGGAAAATATATAAATTCGATCTTAGTCTAAGCAATAATGTCTCATATCTTTCGTAGTGCGTGTCTTATGTATAGTGAGTGGTACGTTATAAGACAATAACTAAGGAACACTCCATTTCTGTATGCACTGCCATAGCAAACGTAGATTTAGACAAATGAGATTAATTATTAAAAACAAACAAGTAAACGTCACAACTTTTTTTAAACATGTACACTGAAAAACAATATAATCAAGCAAAAATAATGTGCTTATAACAAAATCCTTCAGAGGAATTGACGTAAAATGAACTGTTATATTAAAGCTATTGCTAAATGCTAGTACATCATTAAGCAAGTAACTATCGATATCCCGAAGCAAATTCCAAATAAAAAGAGGATAACACTAACACAAGAGAATTCAATACATAGCTGCTGAGAGCGTATTTTACAAAGTTTCATAGGCCCTTGTATGTAAATGGGCGTTTTCATTAGGTATTCACGGAAGAGGACAGCGAATAACACATTTGCATGCTCCTCGCTTCAGAAATAATGAAGTCCAGGCTTAAAGGGAACCGTTCTTTGTTCAATAGGGCCCACTAGAGTCAATGGAGACTTATTTAATGAAATGCAGATGAAAACGTGCCCGCACTGCTCAAGCCTTTATACTACTTGTAAGCACAAATAACAGTGAAACACCACCAAACGAACGATGTCTGTGTTCATAACTTTACCTTTTAAATACTGACGAGGCTCTGGCTTAAATTGTAGACCATCTTACGAAGCAAAACAACAATTTAACTATGAACTTTTTATTGAATTGAAGAGGGTCTTACTCTCGGGAAACAATCACAGTTAACTATAGACTTTTTTGAACAATTTAAGATAGAGCCTTGTTAAGTAATAATTGGAATAATACCAAGATGTACTTAATTAATATGAATAAGAAAATGTATAACTATAATGTATATTAGATAAAAGTAGACTTTGAATGGTAAGATCAGTCGACACGCAGTCTTTTCGAATACTAGCACCTCGCCATTTTTACTATTAAATGAATCTATATTATAGCACACTCGTAAGTATGGTAGCTGTTTAACTAAGAAATTAATACTTGTTTTCAACGATTTCGTAAGTGGAATATTCTGTTAAAACTTCTATATTCATACATGTACACCTGCTATCATTTTTTTATTTTATTTACCAATAGAATGAAAGCGATATTAAACTATAAATTTCAAATCAATGAATTTTACAGCGCCCGATTCAGAGCAATAGAAATCTAAGGATTGCCTGTCAATGAATAATTCAGTCTAATTTCCATCGAAACTGAATAAATGAAAGTCTCTCAGCAATCCAAATAGACTAAAACATTCCACCATATTGGATCAAATATTAAGTCATTTCATTCAGGAATAACTAAATTGATTCACGCGTATATACCTTGATTCTATCCCGTGCGGACGGTTTTTTTTTTGAAAAATTGTATAAAAAAGTTTAGGAAGAACTACAGTATAAAACTATATCTGCCATATATGACACAAGAACCATAATACGAGCTCACTTTATTCTTTTAGAAATAATGTGTATGCATATATGAGTGACCTGATATACTTTTCAATAGAAAGGTTGTGCAAAATCAAATTCATCAAGTAGTATATTTGTATCACCATGGAAATCATAATTGGTTTTCGAAGTAGGTTAAAAAGATATGGAGAATATGTCATGAGATTGAATGATAGGTGAGAATATCAAAATCTATAACAATATTTGTGTGTGGGATCTGGAAAATCGATCGCACTAGTAAAATGTGACGGATTGAAGCGATGAACTAAAGGGTAATTTAGGAGCGAAAAATATAATATCTTATCTCCTTATAATTATCCTCGAAACAAGTGTTGTGTATTTATATAGTAAGAAAATATTAGCCTACATTCAAGCATCAAAATAATGAAAGAAAATTATTTTATTCTAATAGGTCCTTGATTCAAACATACGAAATCGTTGAGAAAATCATCTAAATCCTAGATAACTTACACTTATTCCTACTATCTCTTTTAGCCTCTAGAATCATAATTTGTCGTAGAATAGAACATGATCATAAAATTTACTAAACGAATATTGATTTTACAATACATACATACTAGGTAGATAATATTTTTAAATGAACTAAAGTGTAATATTGAAACGAACTTCTGAGAATCTTGTAAATTAATTAGAATAGTTGGCTCGTTATCATTAATGTTTACACGGTTAATTCAACATTTTGTATTTGAATTCTAAATTATCATTTTGAAAAATAATAATACATTATTGCTTGAATTTTATAACCAGATTTTCTGTTACTTTTTGAGATATGTTACTTTTTGTTGACCTAATTCCGATGACAAATATTCAAATATGTAGAAAAGATATTATATGATTGTTACGTTGTTTAGACTTTAATGATAATGGGCATTAAATGTGTAACTTATGAATTGGGACTAGTTAAAGTTGATGTTTTAGTTTTAAGTTATTAGGCATATTTAAATATATTGTATTTCACTTGAATAATATTTGGTAATATAAATATATATTTCACAGCTGTGTGCTATACATATTTTGAAGAAAGAAATCAAAATTATTTATTTTAGTTCATAAGGTTTACTACTGATATTGTTTATGTGAACTTTTACCTGTACAAGCACAATTCGTACAGACTTATTTCCAAGCAATTAAAGAGATGTACCTACTAGTTTATTAATCAGTAAATGACTACCTACTATCAATGTTAACATTCCCAAAGAGAACCTTCTCTCTTGTACAACTGGAATTGAATAACTAGAGAATAAAAACAAAGTGTATAAAAATAAATTATCGAATATATTGTGTTTATTAACATAAAAACAACTAATTCATCGCACAGAATATATGATATCGTCGAAATATTATCAATATTTGGAGTCAGTGAGTAAAAGAGGAATATACCAATGCATGAATGATGTAATTGTAAAACAAAATAATGTAGAGAAGTTGATAAGCACTGACTACTCAAATAGAGTAGGACAGCTCAATTGTAGAGTCATAAGTTTGTAATTAAACTATTTGTATTGTTAATAAAATCGTTATAATAATAGAGAAAACAGTAGTTTCATTTGCAACTGATTTATTTCCATTATCAACATGTCAACCCCAAACACTCTTGGACGGTAATCTGGGGTTATTGAAAACAGTTTTTATCACCATGTGGTTGCGTTCATGGTCATTCATTATGTTCTTCGACTGTTCGAGAGCTTGCTTATGGGCTGGTGAATCAAGTGGTGCGGACATAAGTTTTAGAATAGGGGGAAGAGTCGTTACGCTTGTCGTTAGTGGCACAGGAGTGGTAGTCAAAATGTTAGCTATCAAATTTGGTGCCGTTTCTTCCTTGTGACGTAAATCCTCTTGAAGTTTTTGTCCAACTGGATTCATTCGAGCCAGACTAGGTTGTGGGTTTGGATGGATTTCTGGTTGAGTATCGTTAATAACTGTGTTGTGTTGTTTATTATTGAACTTCTTCATACTCCGAGCTTCCGCACCCATCAATATTGATTCCTGCTTCATATTCTTTGCCTCATTATATCCGGTGTTACTAGCACTTGAATCGTGCCTATCTAGTATTCCGATCATTTGGCCAAACACATTATCAATGTCTCTCGCGTCTTGGTTGCTTTCGTCACTCCGTTTCACCTCTTGTAACGTCAAGATGTCTTGATAAACGCTATCCACTGAGGCGGCTTTGCTATCTTCCCTTGATATTCTGTCAGCCAGTTGCCCCCTCCTCTTATCTGACAGTCGAATCAGCTCTCGCCGCAATAAAGTTTTTATCTCGCTCAAGTGGCGAGTGTTTTGGAGTGCTCTTTTGATGTCCCATAAGTTTTTGTGGCCGATCATGTTGCAAATAGTTTCGTTTACTTGTTTGAGGGAGTTGTCGATGTGCTTCTCAAGTTGTTTGCGCTCTTCGATTTTGTTGAAAAGGTCCTGGTTTTCGTGGGTTACGGGCTGACCGATATTTTCGAATACGTTTTTACTTTCCCTTGTCTTGTTCCTATCACAATCAATGCCTCCTGTAGACAGAGCATGCTTCACAGCATTCACGGTGCAGTCAATCGTATCTCTTACATCGTGGATTAAGTCATTCAATAGTTTCGTGAAACTATTTTTCAAAGAATTCATAGATGTGTAGAATTCATCGAATACAGAGGAGGCAGATGTTTCCTAGAAACAAAAGACAATCATTAGTTATTATAATGTGATTGACTGGAACATAGAACTTTTTTAACTGAGTCATTTTTGTAACATTAATATTACAAAATTTTTGTAATTTTATCCTCGATAACGGGACAGATGTAACGTAATATTTTTATACAGTTTGCCCTTTCAGGTTTTACGGATATTACTGAAAAAGTTTAGATCATTGATATATACTGGGACAAATCTTGTAAGTTAGAGTTCAGTTGGAACAAAAATTTTAATAAATTGCTAATTCATATCCTACAAAAATTACATTTTTGTCTTCCTCTTAAAAACGTTATAATTACACACCTCTCAGCTGGCTATGATCCCAGATCATAATCGGGACACTTGGTTTAGTTAATTCGTTCATTCGTAAAAGTTAAATTAAATTACGATGTTCATCGTACACAGATATTTTTTAAACAACACCACAAATATTTATCTCAACTTTAACCTTTACAAGAGGTAGTCCATATCCACAAGTCGAGTACCAAACTCAAAATAACAAAGAATACTGGTGTAAATCTTACCTGACTCAATAATATGAGCACAATAGGCACTAAGAATCTCATGGTTACACAGGATGTAAGATCATCACTTAATGCTCGGCTAATAAGCATGAAAACTTAAACAATAAGAGTAGGCTTGTGCACTGGAAAAACAAAATGTGCAAACATCATAAATAGTCCGTTCAGGTCAACTGTTCAAATATGATAATTTAAAATGTAACATTAAGTGTTTTGTATCTGAGTGTTTGAATCATAATTTTGGTTGGTACCATGCAAGATTCATGGATTATTGCACTGAATGCAACCAAACATAGACCAAACCTCTGAAGAATATTTCTGTGTGTCTTGTACTGCGAATTTTGTAATGTTTCCAAAAGGCCGTATATAAGTTTTTATGTATTTTTTTACAAATTTCATAACAAAAGTTAGGCATCAGGATTTAAAATGAATGTTAGATATCTTTCAAGATTGTATTGTATTCAGTGCAGTATACCACTCATAGTAGGTATTTAAGTCATTTGACTCTTCAATCTGATAAACCAATGGGTGGTGACAGATTTATAAGAAATGAAAAACATTAGTTTTATGGATATGACTTTATTAGCACAATATTTTATAATTACACATTCGAGCTTTCCCAATAGATCAGTACCGTGGTGTTATCCGTTAAAAATACTGTATCAAAACCGTTCATAATTCATATCATAACATTTTTACGATATAAAATTCAATTCACAACACTCTCTCAAGATAATGAGATCCAAACCTAGTTAAAATTACCTATATAAGAAAATTATACGTAATACAGTGGATACCTCACTCTATAATCGTTATTTGTAAATAGCTCGATCACTCACACCAATATAATTGTTTTAAAATGGATACGTTTGTATAAATACAGTTTTACAAAACACAACTTATATATTTTTTAATTGGCAACAATTTTGTGAGCTTTTACTTTGGCATTACTCTAATTTGTAACTACTATCTAATTTTCGCCACAAATAACGTGAGATAAATTTCGGTTCTACGTTAATTTTACTAGTAATATTTATTAATAATAATAGATCATATTCTGTCGATAATTTTTGTTAGCCAATAAGAATATGTCCTCTAAAAATATATCTTATTATTGAAAATTTTCATAAGATATGTATATTAGCTAAGATGATTTTTATAAATATCGCAATTGAGATATGCAAAATTTATCAGCATTCGTATAAATAAATCATATTCTTCATGTAGTTGTGGAACATATTTTTGAACTTGCTTATGTTACAAAACAGTAAATTTTCTTTATTTTAATGTAAGGTTCGAAGCACACATTCTCTCATAATTTGAACTCACAACTTATTTTTCTATTTCTTTTAATTTTATTACAACATAACATTAATTTGTAAAGATATTATATATTATTAAACTTTAATAAAACTTTACGATTTATAATTGAATTTAGAATTTAGATAACATGAAGAGTTCTTTATTCAGTTTATTTTTCCTACATACATAATTGACATCTGAACTATCTTGATTTCCAATCAACAACAATCATGCATAATGTACTGTAGAACGTACTCATATAAATTAAGGAAGCGATTCATAATGTTTGAGATTCCTAAAAAGATTTGAATTAAACAAATGTAAGCTAAGATATATTTTTGACTTCATGAGTTTTAGGCGTTATTTGCACACAGGAAAGTGGAATGTTTAACAAGTGTCATGATTTTATTTACAGAAATGATATAATTACAACAATGATAAAACATATAGGTACGATTTCAATGAAATAAAATATCGAAATCATTATAATACTTACTTAAAATATTCTACGTTACAGACCATAAAATATCATATAATATTTATAAAATGGCAATTAAAATCCATAATTGAAATACTCTTAAATATAATCAATGAACACTTAACATAGTCGATTTTATAAACTTATCTAATTGAAATAAAATAATCTTGATTAGATTGATAGGTTTTGATAATTTAGCAAATTAAAGACGAACTAACAAGATTAATGTTTAAGCTCTTATCTGTGTACATTTTAGCATTGTTACAAATAAAACTTTCGATTCAAAGATTTTTAAATGGTAAAACACCTTTAACTTTATAAATTAACTTGCATAGGCTAAATGAATTTAAATACTACAAATAATGATTTCTTTTCATCTAACGCGAAATAAGATTGCAACATAATAATCTAAAATTTATATATCAACAAAATGCAATATCGTTTCCACAATTACCTATCATTTCATTTCTTAAAAACCCCTTTTAATTTCAACAAGAACTCTTGTTTACTGCATGTACATTCTCAAATGCTATAATCTTTTACAAAATTACTTTAACTAGTTTCTCCTTAGTTCTACTATAAAATCAATTCTTTATACTAGGATTATTTAGTGGAGTCGACACCGATTCCCTTTCGGGCGGAGTCGGCGGGTCATCGTTGGGAAGAATAGGTCCTGGATCGAGTATAACCTCCTCGCGTTTAGGAGGTATTGGCGATAGTTTCACTTTAGGCAAAGGAGGTATAGGTGGCGTAGCCGCGTTGTTTCTAGGCAGGGGCGTCGGTGTTTCTTGTAGGGGATTCGATGTGATGTTTGGCTGTACGGAGCCGTTATTCATACGCTGGTAGTGCGGCTTCCATTTGTTTGCTGGCGGCGTGTAGTTTAAGTGGTCGTATTCCATTTCTGTAAATACAAAAAATATGGATTTTAATTATAAATTACACAGTTCCTTAAATGGTCCAAATACCATGTAATTAGAACTTAAAATTAAAAAATAATCTCAATATGGCGGTTTCAATAAGATTCTTTCGATCTCTTGACCTCGGTTGGTCAATGGATTTGTGTTAGTTATAAGTTAAGAGTTATAATTTAACGATATAAAGGAATGCTCATAATTATTTACGAAGTATGAATGTCATTTAAAACTACACGTACCAAAACCTTCTTTATGTTTGATCTCATCGTAGACGTGATCAAGTTTGCTATCCTCTTCAATGCAATGATACAGATTCGGGTTAGTCAGGTCAGCATCCTTATTCTTCAGAGACGATAGGGGGTCGTATGCTGCAAATAATTAAATTATTTATGTAGAAACATCTAAATTAAAACTGTATGGTGTATCACATAAAAATAGAACGGCATCGGAGAACAACTAGCAATTAACCTAATGTTTCATGCTAGTTGGTCATAAAACTACATCGAATAAACAGATGAATGATAGTATTTTTGTCCCTAATTAGTTTTATTGCCCTCTTTTTAAAATTGTATTTAATAAGCCCGAAAATATTCATCTTATGTTGCAAGACAAGACAGACTTAAAAGAGTTTTAAACCCTGAAGATATTCTACCCAATATTAGGTATAAAAATAAGGCTTATCTATACTCACTATCACTTGACGCAGTTGAGCTGCTAGCCCGTCCTATCATTCGTTCAATCGCAGTGTTGCTCAGTTTTCCACCGCCATTCAAATTGTTGCGTATCTGGTGAGCATTGTTGAGCAACGTTGCCGCATCATCGGTGCGCGTACACGTTTGATAAGAGTACACGGGATTGTCGAAGTGTTGTTGTTCTGAAAATAGAATTAGAAATTATAAATAAAAACGACACTGAACAAACATACTATAAAGTCAAAGTCAAATGTTTTTATTCAACATAAGTACAAGTACAGTACATTCATTGAAAGTCAAAACATTTGCCTGACACTGGTTGTCTCTTAGCATTGAAATTCTACTGTTATATAACCTTAGCAAACCTTGTATTTAAATAAGCTATTGATGTACCTTCCAATAACTTACTCAATAAAATATTTTAAGTGGTTTGCAAACTAATGGAAACAAAATAAATATTAGTTTTTGAATAGATAAATTATGTTGGCAGTTACACCATTTGTTCGAAATAACATTACAGTTATCACAGAAACATATTGTACGTCAAACGATAATAATAAATACTTCATTGGTGATAATAAATGAAAAAGAGCAATTATGTTCTTATATATCCAATTATTCGTTTTTACTAACCTGTTTGTGAGCCGGGATTAGCAGTGTAGTGCACATGAGCGATTTCCCTTTTCAAATTCTTCACTCTCTTCCTGTAGTATAGCAGTAATAAAACTGCAGCGGCGGCACACAACAACGCCAGGATCACCATGACAACAGTCAAACCAGTGTTCGAAGTGCCTGCGGATATTTAATGCAAATTAAACGTATTATTTACGTACTTTGATTATGCTCATATTAGTATTGAGTCGTAAATATATTAGTATGGTACGTTGATGACAGGTTACTAGCCCATCGCCCAATAGATGCAATTTAACTATAAATAAATTTTACAATATATAAGTATACATATAACACTAAGGGACTTACACGATGCATCAAATAAAGTGAAATAAAATAATTGATTATTTGGTAATTAATATCCCATTGCAAGCTATACTTAGTAGATTGGTCAGATCGAGGGTGACGTGATGCAGCCACTATTTTCATAATGGGAATAAAACTTACCCTTACAGAAGGCAAAGAAAGTATAGACTCACCAGCTCGATCAATAACTATAGCATCAGCGGCGTGCGTGTCGCATTTCTCCCCAATGTAGCCGTGACTGCATACACATCCCTTGACAGGGTGACACAGCCACTTGCCGTGGTCGGGACACGAGCACGTCTTTATGCAGTGGTCACCGTATGTGCCTTCCGAGCAGCCTGTAAATAAGTGAGTGTGTTAAAAATGCGTACTTACGTGAATCATCAATCTGGTTAAAACCGGAACCTGAACCTTTGTGATGATATATCTGCTCGATGACATTGTATAGTAAGTATAAATTTTGTGATTGTAAAAATAACACATTGAAAATTTTCACAAATACATGAAAACTAATTATGAAGTGGCAATGTCGACGATATGAAATATTGGTGCTGCAATTTGTCCATCTCCGAAAAGACTCATTTGTACCATAATCCCTTATATAACTCTCTCGACATGGCCGAAACAAAGCTAGACATCACTCTAGTTGCACCCTAATTACGTCCCAAAACAATACTTTCACAACCATTTCTACTACCACTCCTACATATCTCCTTAAAAACATCTCATAATACTCACGAACTGTACAATAAGTCCCCGTGTACCCGGGTGGACAAAGACAGAAGCCATCGACCGCTCTACAGGTGGAGTTGGCTTCGCATCTACAAGGCTGAGTGCAGCCAGCACCCCACCAGCCTTCGGGACATCGCTCCGTACAGTACGGGCCGCGCCAACCTCGCATACATTGGCATTCACCTAGAATAGAAGGGTAGATGTATGAAATATTTGTACAGTATTAGACTAGTAATTGAATCAAGGAAGCTACAAAACGTCAACTAATGTAATTAAATTTACTTAATTTTCGCGACCACTACAATCTAAAAAACTATAATAAAATTATAAGTAACATTCAGGCAAGAATGTTATTATTATTACACAGTGAATTATTCAGTCTATTCCATTATTATCATACATTGGAATATTGATCTAGTTCTTCTATTAAAATTAATAAGAAAGTAAGCTTGTTTATCAGGCCATAATAATAATAGAATATAAATATTTCTACATGCAATATCACAAGCACATACTTTACGGGCATAAACAGTGTCATTTGTAATATATAACTGTGCAATATTGTCATACTCATGTCATGAAATAATAGTATAAAATAAATAAAACTACATACTACATTCAATCAATCTAACAAATTAATAAGGATCTAGACGGGTGTCATTTGTATTCATATATATAACAATCACTAATAAACCTACCAGTAACATGGTGACATTCTCCGCCGTTCTTACACAGGCACTTATTGACGCAATTGGGTCCGAAATAGCCAAGGGGACAGGCGTACTGGCAAGACTCCCCAATGTATCCGCTTGGACATGCGTAGAACCCGGTAACGGGATTGCATGCTGTTATATTACCTGCGAATTAGAGATTGGAGGTTAGTAAGAGATAGAAAAGGTTTGTAATAGGCAATCGTATAGATATAAGATTATAGAACAGTGTGTGTGCTGAGAGTATATTGAACATTCCTTGCTTGCATTCCTGTAGTTACTGTACTTTCTGACTTATGATAAATCTTGACTAAATAAATAGATATAGATTTTCGGATTCACTGTTACATTTACTGTGTAAATAAACTATAACTAAAAAAAAATAACATACACTCTAACTGTGAACCATTACTGTGCTCACAAAAGCATGGATGTCATATCAAGCCACAGTTGTCAATTTGATTTCAGTATTCAATATGTAAAAATCCAGCTATCAACAATCATGGATATATTTACTTCATCACAATGTGCAGACTCTTAAAAAAAAGACAAACAAACGCATTCACGACCATTTACCCTTGCGAGGTAGTCAGAGGTTCAGGTGTTCATCTCCGCAATTCCGAAGGTAGTAATTATATGGCCACCTCGAACCACGTGTTAACCAGATAGTCAGAACTCAATGTGACAGGTGGTAAGCCATGTCGCCATTTACAAGCATTGATTAATTGTTCGGGGAACAAATAGGTTTTACACAGACTCTTACCTATAAAACACAATCTACGTATTTCCTTACCATTAGGCAATCTCGGACATATTTGCGTGCAATCCGTGCCATAAGTGCCAGGTGGGCAGGTTTTTTCACACTTGGGTCCTATCCAGCCTGCAGCACACACGCACCGGCCTGTTATAGGGTCGCAGGAGGCACTGTTCACGCAGGGACAGCGCTCGGAACAATCCTCGCCGTATAAGCCTTCTCGGCAACGGGTTTCGCATTTTACACCTGATGGGAAGAGGTATAGATTAAGTACTAAGATATATGAGGAACAGGATTATTCCCTTCTGGTGCCGGGTGGTTGTCGGTAAACGAAAAAAAGGTTCATATATAAAGTATCTATTTTGATTTGATAATAAAAAACTACGCATGCGGTCATATACTACTAAAAGAGTTAATAACAGTAAATAAATAACACTTGAAATTTATAAAAAATACTCGTAATTAAAAAGAAAAATTTAATTACATAATATAGTCTTACCAAACCTAGGGAATAGACCTGCACATAATTCCAATTAATTCAGAAACAATATATCGTTGTTCAAAAAGTAATTTACTAATTTCAGTATCCTATTGCAAAGCCCATTTAAATTGAAGAACGGATACTATAAACGATTGTTATGTACAAGTATACTGCAAATATTGGTAGCATTATCACTACATAGTATAAAACAAAGTCGATTTCTTTGTCCCCATGTCCCTTTGTATGCTTAAATCTTTGAAACTACGCAACGGATTATGATGCGGTTTTTTTTTTAATAGATAGAGTGATTTAAGAGGAAGGTTTATATGTATAATAACATCCATTAAATAGCCAGAAGCGCGAAGCTGGGCCGGGTCGCTAGTCATTGAATATAGTCATAAAATTATGTGTTACCTCTCCAAGGTTCCGGACAAATGCACTTTCCCGTGATATGGTGGCAAGATATGGCGTTTTCTGAACAATTGCAGTGTTGGACGCAGCCCTGACCGAATGAGCCGAGAGGACATCTGTTCTCACAATGCCTGCCTGTGAAGCCGGAGGGACAGACACAGTCACCTGCAAATGTTTGGAAAGATTTATATATTTAGTTCACAGTACGTGCAATGTCATAATAATAATAGTATTTGGACGTTATTACACCAATTGAACTAGCCCCTGGCTAAGTACATTTAAGACTTGTGGTAAAGGTACTAGAGTCAACGTAAATTTAAGAAATGAATACTTATTATATATAGATAAATACATATATAGCATACGTAATAAACGATCAGATTGAAAAGCAGAAGAAAAACGTAGTTCGTAACTCTGCCTCCACCGGGAATCGAACCCGGGACCTCATAACGGGGTAGTTTGGAAAGTAAAAATAATCCTTACATGGCTGAAAACGGATAATATTTACAAACACATATCTTACGTTTGCTTTGGGATTCATATTTTCGTGTAAAATTCAGTATTATTGATGTTCGTTTGAATAATACCTATACAAATATGTTAACGTAATACAACTATTAGAAATATGTCAGAATCGTTAAACACTCTGTAAATATCTCGTGGCAAAAGAATGTTACATAAAAAAGAGTGTTACATAAAATACTGGATTACTCGGAATAATACTAACCAGTAACAGGATCGCACATGGCGTTGTTTTCGCAATTGCAAGTATTGGAACATTTCAAACCAAACTGTTTTCCGTTGCATGGACGATCGCATTTTATACCATCAAATCTGTAAGAACGCAACGTATTAGAATTAACCAAACATCACATTAATTATTGTAACCTACTCAACTATATGTAAGAGCATAAACACTCAACGAAAGCAGGTAAATCCTGTTCTATTAGGTACATCCATTCCTGTCATAATGTCCCCCTACATAGCCTAAAGGTCAATAGGGCAGTGATCTAGCTGTCTATCAAGAAAATTGCATATCAAGACCGATTCCATTCTCCATATATCCAAGATAGAATATATAAAGAAGCACTTTGTAGGTATTGTAAATCCGTTAAATATCTCAACCCGAAAGAGACGAAGAGATAACAGGAGAATGAAAAATAAAAAAGAGAAGACGTGAGTATCTTTCTGTTTCAATCTCTTTCGTTCACTCACCCAGGCGGACAATAGCACTCTCCTGTTAAATAGGAGCACGTGGCATTGTTCTCACAATCGCACTTCTGGTTGCAATTGTCACCGTAGTAGGGATGGGGACATTGCTCTTCGCAAATCAGGCCACGGAAACCCGGCATACAGATACATGATCCTGTGAAGAACGTGATTGTAAATAAATAAAAAGGTTATCAAAAACTAACTAACCTGCCTATCCCTCAGGATAGGTAATAGTCAATGCCTATATACGGCGATACGGGTCACTACCTATCACGTTAGGTGATGTCTATCTAGTGATACGCGGGCTTCGAAGACCCATACCTAACATGCCTTCGAAATTTCGGAGATGGGCATTCGGTCCTCTGACTACTCCGCCATAATAAAAAAGGGACTGTGTATACACAAGTCTTGAAGCGTATATTTATGTTATGTTTATGTATGTTATCAAAAACGAGGTAATTTAATATAGGAAAATGAACATATTGTATTCTTTTTAAATACAAGTGACACGATTTGGTTTTTAAAAAAGTATCATTGTTAACGTCAAAGGCGCTGAAATTTTTTATTTAGAAATAAATTACAATACTAATTTACAAACAAGAAAAATATAATAAACAATATATTGCATCAAATTATGAATCATAATATTTTACAACAATATCTGTATTTACAAGCATCATACTGTTCATGAATGGTAACAATCGCCTGAGTTCATAGCCATTTGGCTCATGGGAGCTAGCCGGAAGTTTGGTATGTTATTTGGTAGGTATTGGTATGTATAAGGTGTATATTATTTGGTAAGAGTATGAAGGCTAAAGACATACCGTTAATAGGCGAGCACAATCCGTTGTTCTCGCACCGGCATACATTCTTGCACCCTTTGCCATATCTGAGTAAGGGACAGGGGTTGCCACACGTTTCACCGGCGTACCCTGGTGCACAGTCACATGATCCGGTCCATGGGTCGCATCTGGAGTAAATGTATATAGATGTTAGCATAAGGAGAAACTATACATTTATATGTTCAAGAATATTATGAAACTGTACATTCAAGGTATAATAAAGTTAAAGTAACTAGTAAAGATAAGATATAGATTGCACAATATACTGTTAAATATCCTGTAAATAATAAGAGAACTATTTTAAAGGTCTTTAATTTGTTAATTTTATAAGACAATCAACAATTATCAGTCATCATATCATCATAGTAGCACTATATACATTTATATGATATTTAATGAATCAATGGCGAACGTACCAGATTTTGTATCTTCTATCTGATAACAGTAGGATACCTTGAATGATTACAAACATAATTTCCTTAACTACTTCTATATAGTTCAAACTCTAACCTTCACAATACAAAGGTACATTTACTTACAAATCAGTCTGCTTAGGATCACACTCGCAATCCCTGTCACATTTCGCCCCCCATTTCCTATCGGGGCAGGCTCTGACGTCACACATGGGACCCTTCCACCCTGGTCGACACGTACAAGAGCCGTCTTTGGGCGAACACTCTCCGCCGTGTTTGCATCCGCACACGCCCTTACAGTCCAGCCCGTACGTGCCAGCTGGGCAAATGTCGACGCACTGGAATAAAATAAATATATAAATTATATAATGTTTTTTTTTTTTTTTTTTTTAAATCTTTATTTTATTTAGGAACCTTTGCACAAACGATGACAATGTCGGTTCCATCGTACCCTAAACATAACAAATTACTCATCAATTAAACTAACTAATACTTAAAACTACTACTTATACTTAAAACTATATACATATTTAGCCGCCTCAGAAGTAGGCGCTGCTAACAATAAGTGGATAACACCCATATCCATCGCGCGCAGCCTAAACTCGCTCATCAGGAGCCGTCTCCTCTCCTCGTTGCGGGCACACTCTACCAGGAAGTGTTGCACGTCCTCAACGACCGCACATTGCTCGCACTTTCGGTGAAGGCACCTTGCCATCAAAATAGGCAAACGCATTCAGTGGAATGTGTCCCGAGCGCAGTCCTAAGACCCATCACAACTTGCTCCCTCTTTAGCCGGCTACCTGCAAACCAAGGGACATGTGGAGGCTCACTGGACACAACTCGGTACCATATGCCCTTTGTTTTCGAGCGCTCGTCAAAGTGTTCCTTCCACATGTCCATAGCAATAGTTTTTGTGTCTTCCCAATAGCTCTGACCAATCTGGCAAGACTTCTAGCCCTAACGCCGTTTTTCCCGCTGCAATTCCAAGCTGCACTGTCAGCCTCTTCATTGCCACTCAGTCCCACATGAGAGGGAACCCATTGCAACCTCAGTCTGACTCCCCCACGCTGAAGCTCAAGAGCTTCCCGCAAGATGGAGTAAGCGACCTCCAATGCCTCTCTTGCCCCCAATACAACCCACGAGATGCAAGAGCGCACTCTTGCTGTCAGTTAGCACCACAATTCTACGACAACTCAAGGTAGCCACATATTTTAATGCCTCCAAAATAGCTATGAGCTCCGCTGCCATCACAGAATGCTGATTGGAAACGCTGAACCTACATTTAAGGTTTTTATTTGGGCATCGTAGAGAGAAGCTGCTCCCACACCGCAGGACTTTTTGGAGCCATCTGTGTACACTTTGTACCAGCCATGATACTCTTCGTCAATCTCCTGCACTGTGGCATACCGAAGATGATCGGGATGGTGAGATGTCTTCCCCAACACTTAAACATGTGTCAGATGGCTCCTAATCAAGGCAGGGCGCATCAATGCTTGACATCCAGGAGTCTAAGTGGAACATCGCCATAATATCGGTTGAGTCAACAGCATCATTGCACATTTTGGGGTATGTGAGTGCTAGCAACGGTTTTTCTCTTTTTTTCCCATATTTGTTATTGAGGCCAGCGTTTTTAAACTTGCAACTTCTTTTGATCGTAACATTTTCCCGCAGTGATAGGCCTTTCAAACAAAACTTAGATGCCAAGTATGTCCTTCTTATCTCCAGTGGGGGGAATGCATAGATCGCTCTCCATGACGTGAATGGGGGTGGATCTGATATAGCCACCGATAATTCGCATCGCCTGATTTTGGATCTTATCTAGTTTATACAAGTGAGCACCAGCGGCGTCACCGTACAGGAAACTACCATAATCCATCCTACTGCGTAATTAGTGATATGTACAATTGTCTTAAATGTTGGGGATGAATTCCCCAACCTGGGCCAGACAAGACCCTGAGCAGTTGTAAAAACTTGGACGTCTTTTCCCTAACTTCATTGATATGTTTGTGGAATATTAATTTCTTATCTAGCCAAAATCCTAAGTATTTAAAATTCTGTACAATCTCCAAACGGCGGCCGCCCACTTTAACGTCCCTGTTTAATATATTTCTCCGACGACGGTCAAAAACACATAATTTTGATTTACTATTCGATATACCAAGGCCCAATCGAGTCAGGTGTGTTGCCAAATCGTTCATTGCTTTCTGGATATTAAGGGAAGCAGTTCCTATTTTCTTTCCCGCTAGAATATAGCAGAAAAATCGTCGGCATATTGACTAATTTCAACCATTCCTCTCGTAGATCTACAAATATCGGAAGTGACCACGTTGAATAACAAAGGAGACAGCGGATCACCCTGTGGGGACACCTTTATTCGTCCACCCTAACGAGTTTTTTGGTGTTACTGACCTGATCGATGTGAACGTGCCTTTCACTGAGAAATTCCCAAATGTACGTACACAAATCCGAAACCAACCCCTAGGCGGTCCAGTCTTCTGACGACAGCGTCAGCCGACACATTATCGTATGCTGCCTCAATGTCGACAAAACAGGCGACGGTAGGTGTCTTGCTTGCAAATCCCGATTGAACTGACGAGACAAAACGACTAAGGTTATCCAAACACGACCGTCCTCTTCTAAATCCTGTCATGCGAGGGGGAAAAGGCCCCCGATCTCTCCAGGTACCACTCAAGACGTCTACATAACATCGAATGAAAAGACCTTGCATATACACGAAAGCAGCGCAATTGGTCGGAAACCGGTAGGTCCGCTCTTAGGAATCGGCACTATTAATATGTTGCGCCACTGAGTAGGCACTGAGCCACAGCCTAACACATCATTGAAAATATCCACCAGGTACTGTTTGGCAGTCTCAGGCATTTTGGCCAACATAGAGTAGGAGATAGCGTCCAATCCTGGGGGATGTGCCCTTTTTCTTTACACAGTTGTCAAATTCTGATGTTGAGAAACGAGATTGAAGTTTATTGTTTGTTGATAGAAACAATGGACGCTGATTAACAGCAAAGTCCGGCGTGAGTCCCTCTAAAAGGCGTCTCCTATCTTCATCCGACGCGACCACTCTTGCCCGACCGTGCCCCTTCGCCCATCGCATCTTCTGCCACATCTCTGATACGGAAGTAGCTTCATTAATGCTGCTACAAAAGGCTCGCCACGCTTCTGATTTTGCTTGGCGGATCAAACATCGCGCTTGCGAGATCTTAGCCTTTAGTCGGTCCAAGTTGGCAGGGGTAGGGTTCCTCCTCAGCTCCTTCAATGCGAGTCTCCTCTCAGCCACTATCCTTGACAATGCTTCACTCCAGTAGCTTTTAGGCTTGAAATTTGTAGAAGGATTGTTGTAAATTTTCCTAATTGGAATTGATCTATCCGCAGCTGCATTAATTTGAGTACTAAACCAATCATACCTGCTTTGCACATCATCAGAAGTCAGCACTTGGCCATTAAAAGCTTGTTCTAGATATCGTTTGTATTCAACCCAGTCAGCTTTAGAATAGTTCCTCAAGTTATTACTGATATTGTTTGGTCTGTAACTGACTGAGTACTTAACTATCAAGTGGTCACTTCCTAGACATTCCTTGCTAGTATTCCAATCAAAGTGCACAGCTATATCGCATGAAGCAAATGTTACATCGGGTGACGAGAGTTGCATGACGCCGTCGACTAGTCTGCTGCGAGTGTGGCTGCCGTCATTCAATGACATGAACCCATGCTCCAGAGCGCTATCAAACAGCTGATTTCCCCTTCGGTCAACTCGGTTCGCCCAACAATAATGTGCGCCGTTAAAATCACCTGCAACCACTGTTTTATGAGAACTCAGAGCAAAGATGTCATCCCAGTCCCTCTGGCTGGTACGCACAGTGGACGGACAATACACGGCCACAACATTTTCAAGAGAACTACAATTAAGGATCCGAACTTGCAACATCTCTATACCATTGTTGTTAACACGACTGTTACAGACATGCGCCTGAAGTGAACGATGAGCAATAATTGCAACGCCACCATATGAGTCATCCCTATCCCTCCGAAAGACATTAAAATTGCGTATACGAATGACCTCATCCCCTTCAACCACGTCTCACTCAATATTGCAATATGTATTTTTTCTTGCCCTAACAGTAGCTCGAAATCAGCGAGTTTAGGCTTAAGGCTCTGCGCATTCCATTGTATTATTGACAATAAATTCTTATCTTTAGCCTTATTATCCATTGTTAATAAATCTCAAAATATACGCCAACATACTACTACAATTAAAGAAATCAGACATAAAAACAGATATTTCCGAAAACAAAACAGTAACTACAGCTATTATTTTCTCTTTCAAGATTTTGTTGCTCAACATAATATCACTAAGGCGTTTAAATAATTTTGTAAAACTAAAAGAATTGTTATTATTGTTCGATTCACTTTGCAACGTTTGATAATGCATATGATCCTCGTCTGACGACTCGTTGTTTACGAGCCTGCATTCTTTCTTTTGTTTTCCGCTGCATTGTTTTTGGCCGGCTTATCAGCGTGGGTGGGTCGACTCGCATTCCTTTGCCTCGGGCGCTTTATGTACATCGGGCCCTCGCACACTACTGCATCTCTATAACTTTTATTTCCAATTATACGATTCACACTATTATTAATGGAATGTGGCTTCTCGGATGTCATTCTTTGCCCTTTGTAACTTGTATTTGGAATCTGTTTCTGGGTAGCCTGAAGATACATCTCAAGGGCGGTTTTATATGTGCAATTACGTTCACTCATAATAATCCTTATTTGCTTTTCTTTACGAAACATTGGACATGATCTGTCAAGTGACATATGTGGGCCTCCACAGTTCACGCACACAAAAGTATTTATCTCGCAATTCTCGTGCTCACCTCCGCACTTAGGGCAACGCAGTTTGTTGAGTGGGACACGCTCTGATGAGGTGGCCATACTTCCAACATTTAGAGCATTGGGAAACAGGGAAGGTATACGGTTCGACCTTAAACCGGGACTCGTATGCATTAACATACGACGGCAAGGTTGAGGCCTTTGAAACATATTCTGACGGTTTCGCTCGGAATCCATCCTCCAGTCTTGTCTGACCTTCTTAACCTCTTGATCGATACAATCTCAGTGTCACACTCGAAACATTCTAATAAATCGCTTTCAGACATATCTTCGTCAACCTGGCGCACCACGCCATATGAGTAGCTTACATGATTTGTAAGCGTGCATCTGAATCCTAGTTGTCTAATCTTCTCGTTAGATAATAAAACATCGGCATCGGCTTTGTTTTGTCGAATACACAAAATAGCCTATATGGCGACTTATACTTTGATTTGCTTCATATTCTTAACACAGGCCTGCTGCATCATCTTGGCCATGCCCAGCTGCTTGGGCAAGGCGCGTTCTGAAGAGATCGCAACCTCATATTTAGCATCTCGGGCGGCAACATCCAATGGGCGCTTGGTGGTCTGTTCGCCCCTTTTGGATCGTCTCGTGACGGTCGTGAAGCTATCCTCCGTGCTCTCACCGCTGGTGTCTTCCCGTGGCCGCTTCAAAGCGGACGAGGGACGCGACTGTCCTTCTTCCAGATCCATCTCCGTAATATAATCACTTCCCGCTCACTACCACTCTCGTCAGCCATCGTCACATGAAGCTCACTTAGACTGCCACAATAAGTCTCTGGTTCATCCATGGATAACCATTGACGCACCTATATTTGTAGGAATGAAATTTAGTTAGTGTTTACGAGTTTAGACGAATAACGGGAAAACTACGATAGCACACGTCTGTTCCAAATGATAACTCAAACAGAACTGAATGTTTTTTTTTATTTTCAGACATAGTCAATAGTTTAGTGGCTGATGGTTGTTATACACTCTAATAAAATAAAATAAATGTTTTCCGATAAAATCCATAGTTTAATGGGTGAGGATTGTGTTTAGTTATGATTATTATAAGAAATTTAGCTAACAGGAAGACAATATATGTAACAGTCATTCAGAGATTGCAATAAGTATAAACAGTGAATGAAAATTATAACACTATAAGTGGCAACAGATTATTGTTTTATGGAATAACAAAAATACCAAACTTTCTATTGAACAATACTGAATAAGAATGTGTTTGAATATTATTTTAATTTACGTAATTTCATAAGAGATGTTTAAAATGTATACAAAACTCAACTTTTTTTTTTTACGTAAGTATGTATTAAAAATCAATATGAATAAAATAGATACATTGATTCATATCTCCGAGTTTTAAAAAAAGTATTTTTAAATAGAATTATCTGTTAACATTACGCAAAAAATTTGTCACATAATGCCCATTGAAAGCAAATATCAGTATGATACATATTATAAATAGATCAAAATGACACCTAACCTTACAAGTGACAACTAACCTTATCCCCAGTAAATCCTGCTTCACACCGACATTCCCCTGTGATGTGATGGCAACGAGCACCATTCCCACATTGACATGTCGACTCACACTTCTCACCCCATTTTCCAGACGGACACCTGAAACATTTAAATTATAATCAGATTAATTATTAGCTGACAGAAAGTAGCGGCTTGTTATAGGGGACGCTGGTGTCCAGCAAAGGACTGTTGTAAACTGATTAATTGAATGATAGTTTAAGTTGCCCGTACTATTCTCGGCCTTCAAAGAAGACGCTAACTAACTGCCCTTCTTCCCGGCACGTCGTAGGAGGTAACTAAGAGACTAGAGAAGAGGTCATTGATTCTATTTGGTAATGGGATAGCATGTATGTATGTATATAGCATTCCATGTAACGTCAAAACTCCAATATTCATGCTAATAAATGACCTACGACATATATTACCGTATCTTCAACGTTCTTTCCTCTAAAGAGATAAAGGACTTGCATATATTATGTATACATCCTGTAAGGGTGTACTCACGTATTAGCACAAACTTCGCCAGTCCACCCCGCAGTACACTCACACTTGCCGGTCACCACGTGACATTTGCCGCCGTTTTGGCACTTGCAGCGCTGCGGACAGTCACCAGACGCTGGGCACGCCTCTTCGCATCTGGAATGGAGAAAGGCAATTGAGAAGACATGATTTTATTCTATTCTATCCATGGCTGCGTTTTCGGGAGATAAATGGATGTGCAATTATTAATATGCATCATTCATAGCAAAGTAGTTTCGCGATTGAAGCAGTTCACATCAAAAATATGTATCATCAGATAGTCCGCGCCTAAGGTAAACATGTTGCCATATAAAGACGTTGAATACTGCCCAGTTTTTCAATGTAAGATTCATATACAATTCAACAAATAGAGACTTGGATGCACGTACAGGACAAAAGCCTTATTTTAAAAACTCAAAACGCACATGGATCCCTTATATAGTTATATGAAACTTGAATAAATCATAACCAATATAACTTTCTATCCAGCAACTTACTACAGAAGTGAAGACGCAATTATACATAAAAATAAATAGTTAATACTTACAAAGCCCCAGTAAACCCGCTAGTACAGTTGCAAGCACCACTAGCCGGGTCACAAGCCCCGTTCTGGCACCTACAGCGTTGCGAGCACCCATCGCCGAACGTGTCAGACGTACAGGGCAATTCACAGGACGCACCACGCCACCCTAGGGCGCACGTACACCCGCCCGTCAATGGGTCGCAAATACCGTCGTTCAAACACGTACACGAGTTCTGGCATTGACGGCCCCACTTGCCGGGGGGACAAGCTGGAATGGAAATGGTGGGGTTAAATGAAAGGTACGCTAGAACTGTACGATGGAATTAATTTTATTAAGTTATAACAAGCATCACAACATTTAGTATCCGTAAGTCTAAAATTGAATGACTTAGAAGTTATTTCCAGGATGAAAGGACGTAAATTTATATGTATAAACAAACAACGGAGGTATGTTATATGTCTTGTAACATTTAATGTCGAGTTTGTATGTATGTAGGTATAATGAAGCTGGTCCATCGCGCTACAATTTTTTAGTTTTAACCATAGTTATTTAGTCTACTACGACATAAAAAGTCATCACTTATATCTCGTAATATTATTAATGAAAATTATGGTTTGTTCAAGAAGGTCATCGATATCCCATACCGTTACATAGTAGAGACGTGAAAATATATGTATTT